>JAIUCT010000030.1:1077253-1107052 GCA_021307375.1 Tetraneura akinire
TTATACAAGTTATAGTATGACCACAGAATAAATGAAATTATTTTGTGATATGACTGTATGAGTACCTACTCTATTATAAATGCATAATAAAATTTTTTTTATTCTTAACAAATGTTTGAAAATTATTATTTTGTTTTATATATACGAATTAATAGTTACATTTAAAATTTTATTAACAAATGAACATTTACAATTTAAACAAATATTAAGACTTTTATTTCTGTATATATTAATTAAATCTATCATTCTAATTTTAATGTTACATTTGTCTTTTGTCAATAAATTATCAATATTATTATTAATAATTATTAATTTTTTTTTTCAACATAACTTATTGTTGATTCTTGAGGATATAGTAAGTTACAACCTTTGTATTCTTTTATTTTTATAAAAGTATTAATATTTCTTATTTCAGATTTTTCAATTATTAGTTGTTTAATACATGTGACATGAGTCAATTTAGAATATGCCCAACCAGCAATATTTGTTATTGCATTTTCTTCATGGCTATCTAAATTAATAAATGATATATTCATATTACTTAAATTTTCAGAAAAGCTCTCATCATTACAGGTATTTTCAAAGTTTTTCTGTAAATGTTGTATCTTAAATTTAATTTTTTGTTTGTTTTGTAGAATTTCACTACATTTTGTTAAAAGTGTACATGCATCATCTTCACAATTTGCACAGATGTTTGTTAGGTGTGGACGCAGCTTTAGGACCTAAGGATAGTCTGAGTGTAGGTAAATGTAGTGTGGGTAAGGTTAAATGGATGGTATCGTTTTTCCATGTTGGTCGGAAGAATTTGAAGGTTTATTGTTTAATATTATTGGGTCAGAGTTTACAGAAACATGGTCATGGACACAGTTCGCAACTAATGTATTTGAAGAAGTGAATTAGAAGTATATTGTATAATATATAATATATTAAAAAGGACTGGGGAGGTATACAATATTGTAAACACCAATAGAAATATTTTTTTATATTAAAATATTCATTACCAAATAGAATCCCAAAATTAGGTAGTGACAATCAGACAAATAAGATTTTATAATTAAAAATGGTACCTACTTATCGGTTATTGCGATATTTGTGGTTCATTGCACACTACTGCCTGTAATCAAAAATTTTAATTCACAAACTACACTATGAATTATCAAAATGTATTTTATTTATTATAGTTTTCAAGTGTAAGGGACAGCACCACTTTTCGTAAGAATAGGCAGTCACGATAACCGATAAGTACCGAAAAAATATATAGAATATTAGAATGTAAGAATTTTTTAACTTAAACAGCGACCCATCATGCCATACCCTATCGCAGGCCTGTGAAACTTCAAGAAATTAACACATCACTGAATATATTTTTTAATGGATAGTAGAATATGTCATTCAAACTCTGTGAACTTATTAAATTTTAAAGTGAAAAGTAAGTAAGCCAAATTGGGAATTGGAAGAATGAATTTTTCAGACAAACTAGATAGGATACGTTTTAAAATAAGCCTTTCCAGAATTTTTGAAAAAATTAAAATTTAAGTACAAAAATTCACAAAATTTTCTTTAATTTTATAACATCAACATCAAAACAAATAAATTTAATTATTGTAATTAATAATTATTCATTATAATATTAAAATATATTTGTTAATTTAAGTAAATTAATATAATTATTATTATATTGACAAAAAATAAGTAAAAATAAATGTAATTTGAATTATTCTTATAAATTAAATACATTTTTTTACAATAAATCATTAACAATAAATAATAATATAGAGAATTATTTTGTTCTTAATCAAATTTAAGTTAAATATAAAAAAGTTATACATACAAGAAGTAAAATAATAAATAAACAATATTTAATTTTATATTTTAAGAAAATAAATAACTAAATGTTTATAATATATTAAACAATTAGTATTTATTATTTATTAGTAATACGATAATTTGTTTTACTGATCAGTAATTCAATGCATATCAATAAATTCTTTTAATTTCATTGGTAATTGATCATAGTATAGTTCTTTTTGAAAATTATTTTTGAGTACCCATGTAGATAGACATTTCAAACTCCTTGGTACTTTATTTGTTAAATTAAATACCACTAAAAACAATACATAATGACAAATGTATTAAAGAAAATATTACTATAAAATTATGGAATTTTAATCTTACTCCTTAAAAATCCTGTATGAGGGCATTCACCAAATTTGTTTACAACATCTGTATGCGCACCAGCATTTAATAACTCCATCACCATTTTTTTCGTATCTAAAAATTTACTCTGATCTGGTAAATGAGGACTTGAAATAGAATACACGGTTGTTAAATTTAATTCAAAAATATTTTAAAAATTAATAATATGAATACTCACAAAGCTAATATGAATTTACCAATGTAATGAAGTGGCGTATTTTTATTATTATCAATTGCATTCACATCTGCTCCACAATAAATTAATAACTTCATTGAAAGATAGTTGGGAAATCTATAAGAAAAAAATAATAATTAAAAATATTTAAAAAATTATTGATGCATTAAAAAATAAGTTACTGTACTACTTTCAAATTTAAAAATTAGAAGTAAATGTTAAAGCATTCATTGTCTTGCAGATAACAAAACAGTTGGTTAAAGTCATAAGATTTAAACTCTTATATAATATATATAAAAGTATGGTATAGAAATGGTATCAACCAAAGTTCATTAAATTAAATTTCAATTGGGAAAATAAACTGTATTGGTTATTATATAACACTATATTATAATGTATACATTTCTTACCTACATATTCCCATGGTAGAAATATCCATTCTATCTATACCATCATATTTGAGACACAAGTGTAGTAGTGTTTGATTTTCTCTAGTTTTAATATTTAATCGGTTTATTTCAACAATAAGTTTCATCACATCTCCTATAAGTGGATCATCAAGATTTTCATATTTGGCTAATGTAATGCTAGTTATAATAATTAAACCAAGCGTTAATGAAATGTTCTTATTATATTCTATCTAAATTTATATAAAAATTATAATTCAAAGCAAACAATCATCAAATCAATAATAACTAGTATTAAATTTTATACTAAATTTATATACCTCAATTCCTTCAGATTCTTCAGGTGACTTACATAAGGATAATTCATTTTTATTTTTTCTTAATTCTTTAACAGTTACTTTCAATACACATTTTATATATAATAGTTTGATATTGATATTGGCTTTAATCATTTGACAAAACATCTGTGAATATAATAATATAAAAATATTCTACTTAATAACTGAGAAGTAAAAGTCTTAACATATTACAATAGTTACAATTTTACTAAAATAATTAAAATATGATAAAATAAATATATTCTAATAGAAACAAAATAATTCCTATTGCTAACATTTTCTACAAAAAATTCATAATACATTATGAATTATATATATTTTATAATAAGATGTTTTAGATTCTGAGCGAAGCGAAGAATGTATTGGTTTTACAATGATGTGTGTCTTTTTTTTTTCTTTTTTTATGTCTGAAAACACTTTTACGACCGGAAATAATGATCCGATTTTCACGAATAGCATATGTTTCCGGTTGGAAAATGGATGTAGTTGGTACTTTATTTAGGTCATTTTTCGAATTTCTCAAAATTGACCCTAAGCGGTAGAAAAAATGACGAAAAAACGGAATTTTTCACAAAAAATGTAACATCGACGAATTCGATTTCAATGTTTCATGATACTCAGGCAATTTCGAAAATAGACTGAAATTCTTTTGGTTGTTCACAAAGCTACTATATAATATGTGGTGAAATTTTGGAACCGTTACGTTAATATTTTTTACTAAATATAGGACTTTGAATATTTCGTAAATTTCTCGTTTTTATTTATATAATGTTTGATAAAATTGGCAATTTTTGCTATTAAGGTTTGAAAATTTTACTGAAGGATGTATACATATTACTTAACATCATATCAAAATATTAGAAAAATCTCTATTCTCAGTTTTTCTTTATAGCTATTTTAAGTTGAAATTTTAGTAAAATCAATATTTAAATTATTTATATGGATTTTTCTTATTATATTACAATATTTTACAATAATGTTAAATAAAATTGACAAATATTTTTTAAAAATGTTGAAAATTTAATTTAAGTTGAAATACATTTTACTTAACTCAGTTCCAATTAATTGTGAATTATTACATTTAGAGTTATTTTTTATAGCTGTTTAAAGTATCAAAAAGAAGAGCTGATACTCCTCCCACATGGGTACAAGTGTGCGAATCATAGCACTAATTTTAATTAGAATTTGAATGCAACGATAAACCATCGCATTCGACAAAACGATTCTGAGTGTAGTTCTGACAGATATAGTCATTTAGGTGACAAGGGATTTTATGGGCATTTATATAGAACTTAGAGACTTGAAAATTATATAGGGTGTTCATTTATGTACTATATGTGTGATAAAATTTTGCGTTTTAAATATTTAATAAAAAATGTCAAAAATTTAAAAAATACCTACATTAACTGACTGAGTTTCGCTCAGGATTGTTTTTTTTCGAATGCAATAGTTTATCATTGAATTCAAATTCTAATTAAAATTAAATGCTATGATTTACACATCTGTATCCCATACGACAGGAGTATCAGCTCTTTTTTTTTTTTTTATTATTATTAATATTTACTTGAGTAAATCGCAAAAGATCTTTATGAATGCTCAGATTATTATTTTGTGCAATATTTAAAGCATGATTCCAAAGTCTTATACATGGGGTAAAGTTGTTTGAAGATGCATAAACAGCACCACGTAAAATTATTGATTGCAATAAATCTGGATTAGTGACCCCTAAAATTTTTTCTCTAAAAAAAAAAAAAATAAAAATAAAATTTATATTTAAAATTTAATTTGTAATGCTAAATTTTTATATACTACAGTATTCATTTATAATATGATATTGATACACTGTTTAATCACATTGAGTTATTGAATTTAATGAAAATTGTTAGTTATTATGGAAGTATATGTCTACATATAATTATTAATTATATACTGTGTTTCATGTAAGAATGCAACTCGTAGGAGCATCCCAATGATGGAGCTATCGTCTCCGGACCAAATTCTTCTACTACACAGCAGCCAATGTGTGAATACATGTGTTGGAATAACATGAACATGATTAACATACACAAAAATGATAAATACACTATCTGTATGCCATAGTTACCAACCACATACAACGAATTCCAACAAAGGAAGGTCATACTGGTTTTTTTCATATGACTGTATGATATTGGACGCACTAACGGGTTATATTTTTATGTTAAACAGAGTACAAACATACATGTAATTTTATTTTTATAATTATTATTCTAGTAAATAAACAATATACCCACTACGTACTTAAAATTAGTGCAATAATTAGAACAATTATTTTTAAAAATATTTTTCATATCAACATGAAAAATAAATACTATTACCTAATTTTTCATATCAACAAGAAAAATAAATACTATTACCTAATTATTAATGATTCATAATGTAAGGCTTCAGCATTATCTTTTATATTTATTAAATCTTCAATAGTCTGACATTCGACTTGATTGTTATAAGCTCCAACTTTCTCATATACTTTTTTTGGTATCACTAAATTACCTTGATCGTTATACCTAAATTAATTTTAATTATTATAATAATTGAATTTTTTAATTTACTTGCAAAGTATTTCTTTTTATAATTATATAATACTAATATATTTAAAAATATTTTATTTCTTTATATTCAAAACACTTATAAAATAAAAAATGAGTGTATTTTACAGTATAAAATATTATAAGCAATAAAATTATACATATTTAACTATTAACGATAAGTAAAAGAAAAATATTTTGACATAAATTTGCAATTATTTTTTTATTATGGTGATAGTTACAACATACATATAATAAAAAATTAAAGACGTAATATAAATGCAAATTACCCTAAACACTTGAAATTAAATTAAGTATATATATATATAATTTAGTATATGACTCACCGCATTTTCATTGAATGTAATAAAATAGAAAAACCTCGATTATTGTCATAAGCATCTTTGTAATTCAAAAATGAAGCACCTAACAATTCTTCAACTTCAATTTTTTCTTCACAAGTTAAGTTCAAGGCTTCAAGTAGATAATATACTAAATCAACATTTGCTCTTTCGGCAGCAACCAATATAGGAGTCAAAGCTATATTTTTCAAAAATATAAAAATAAATAATAAATAAATCTGTGATAATAATATTGAATAATATTAAACATAAAAATAATATATACATTGCTTGTTTTTCAATTGCTGAGCATTATATTCTAAAAGTAATTTAATAATTCTAATATTATCAGCTTGTGCAGCAAAATGCATAGCTGTGGCACCACAATTATTTTGTATGTTAATATCAGCTCCATTTTTCAACAAGTATTTAACAACATTTAGATAACCTGAAATAAATATAATGTAAAGTTGATATGTTGGATAAATAATAAATTATAAAAGTATTATTTTATTTAAAATAATCTTTATACAATATAATGAGATAGTAGTTGTATGCTATTTATACAATAAATGATATCTATCGCTTTCAATATATTTGGAATAATTAGCGATTTACAAATATTAATTATTTATAACAGTTTTTTTTTTTATAGGAATTCAAATTACAGTCAGTTAATTGATCAACTAATCTCTCAGACAGATGGAAGATAGCTTAAAATAGTTTAAATAATCAATAATCAACATTATAAACCATATAAACAATTATATTTATCCAGAAACAAGGACTCAAATATGAAAAATATTTCTTTCGTTAATTCTGATGTTTTATAAATGTAAACTATAATGTAACTATAATTTGTTGGGCAACCAATTTAAGTAGCTCTAATAAATAAACAAATTATTTTGTTCAAAAAACACAATTCTAATTTCATTAGTAGATATTATATAACTCCAACAAATATTGTGCGAGAGTATACGGCACCGGTAACAATAATAATAATTAATAATAATTATTATAACCTCTATATGAAGCAATCATGAGACATGTACTATTAAATATATTGGTTATATTAACGTTAGCTCCATGTCCAATCAAATATTTTACAATATCTACTCGTCCAATATAACAAGCAGCTCGTAATGGAGTTGACTTGGTTGTAGTACAAGAATCTACATTAGCGCCATTTTCAATTAGAATTTTGACTATTTCTATACAACCGGAATCTAGAAATATAGAATTAAAAATTATTTAATAAATAATGAAAATAAAAATGTTTATTTTTTATAATACATAAATTAAATAAATATCAGTATAATGCATACATCAATTAATTAAATTAATTATATTATTTGAGTTATCATATATATAGATTAGATTAAAAAATAACGTAAATGAGTTGAAATACATTTTTATTATAATAAAAATATTAGTGATGAAATATTATGTGAAATATTATGTAACAAATGAAATGGCATTGTAATTTATATTTTAACTGGCAAAAATGGTATCTATTTTTAAAATGATAAATGTAAGTTATCTGTGTGTCCAAAAATAATTACTATTATTTGATCAGTTATTAATATCGGTAAAAAAAACACAAACGCATTTAACGTTAACAAAGTGTTAACAACAGGCACGGCGCCAGGATTTTTCTTTAGGGGTACGAAGTAGGACAGGTAAATTTTGTTTATAGGCTGGAAGCTAAAACAGGGAAGCCTGAATAAATTATTAATACAGTAATATTATATATCAACAAATTGTGTTGTGTTTTCAATAATCAGCAATGATTATTGAAATTATATATGAAATTGAGAATTTTACAAAACATTAAAAAATATCTATATAGTTGTTATTCTATACTTTATAGTAGTTCCGATTTTAATTATAAATTTAATTATAACTGCCTCTAATTGATAGTTTTTATTATCGACATAAAAAAGTATTTATAATAGTATTTAAATACATGCCAAGTATTTGTATTTGTTCTTAAATACTTTTTCTTAGAAGTATTTTAAATGTATTTTAAATACATTCTGAAAAATGTATTTGTATCTGTATTTAAATACAATTTAAAAGTATTTATTTACAAGACTGCTAAATTACAAATACTAACAAAAAATATTAAATATAAAATACATACAGCAAGAGCAAACAATGAAACAAACAGTCAAATTCATAATATTAAACATAAATTATTTATCACCAATTAAATTATTTAATTTAATTTAATAAACCAATTAACAAACGTAATTATTAACGTTGATTAATAACAAAATAATAAATTTATCAAAACAGAGTAATATTACTCTACGACTATGGGTAAAAAGGAAAACTGAAAAGTATAATAAGAGAGAAAACGACAATATTATTTTATCGTAATTTTACAAGTTATTAATGTTATTATAAAAACAGGCGACTACGAATGTACATACGTAACGATTGCATGCTCAGTCTCTATTTATATTATAATATATTATTAAGTACAATATTATCAACACAATACATCAACATATGCAAGATCATCATAATATGAGTATTGAGTACAGTAGAAATTTGATTATCTAAATAACATTAATCTCATTATGTGTCGAAATTATCCTACAGTAACAGTAGTACACATGTGTGTGGTATGCCCGTATACAAATTTTATTGTCTTAAATTATTAAATTATATTAGTTAATTACTAAAGAATTGTTTATAAATAATATTATTGAAATGGATATGCGATATATTTATCTAATGTGGACACGCGGCTAGTATAATATAAATACTTATTGTATTTTTCCATATTGTACCTAATATTTTGTATACCTATAAGTGTATAAAATAAACTGTATAGGAACTAGAAAGTATAAAACTATAAAGTGCATAATATATACAAATCAACATTCACTAGTTATTATCTTAAAAGTTAAAACATTTTAATATTATTACATTTTTCTTTAAATATATATGTATGTAATATAAAGAATATTCCAATATTTGAACATTCGCGGATCCAAACACTTGCGTTCCTAATTTATTTGGACAATCCAACATCATTCAACAATCATTCTACTGTAAATTATAATAACTTTGGACTATATTAATTTTAATATAAATGCACTTTGTTTGGATATACTTGTAATTATTATTTATTAAAAATTTTGTTGTAATAATATTATAAAAACTGTATGAATTATTGGGTGGACTAACGAATGGGCACAATTTTTTTGAGGGGGGCTCAAGCACAACCTCGCGACCCCTAGCGCCGTCACTGGTTAAAAAGTGTTTAAATACAGTGTACTTTGATAGTATGACTCTCGGACAAGTCTAAAACCAAGTGGACGTCAAGTCACGACTTTTAAAAATTAAAAATTAATCTTGGAATGTCAAGTGTGTAATAATATTACAATATATTATACTGACCAGCCGCACACCAAAGCGCTGTAACTCCGTCGACGATCGAACCAAAATGTTTCACTTTTCCCGTGGCGTTCACGTTGACATTGAATTTGTCCAAAATATAATTTATTACTTTTATGTGTCCGTTCAAAGTGGCTTCTATAAGCGGCGTCACTTCTTGATTGCCTTTGATAGGGTACCTCTGAAAAGTTAGAAAACGAAAACGTGAAACGTGAAACGTATACGTAAAACGGATGGGCGGCGTCTCGCGTAAAGATTGGCAAAATCAGTCGACTTACCTCATTAATTAATTCGTGTAAACCGTCCTTTTCGAACTTTTCCAGCGATTTAAAGAAATTTAACTCTAAACCTCTTTTAACAGACAAACGAAACTGTTCTTCGGCGGTATATTCGCCAACTACTATAAACTGTTTCGGTTGTAGCGTCATGATCGGATACGTTACATTTATTGTTTAGCGTATTTTATTTGAACGTCGAAAATGGTCGCGTTCGCTTCGACGTTAGTTTGTTCAAAAACCTAAATCGTTCAAACGCCGACGCAACACAAAGACGGAAAACCGTAGAATTATCATACAATGTACAAATACTACAAATAAGCGCGGTAATAATAATAAATAATTATGAACCTGTTAGGCTGTTATCACTAGAGGAGTGAAAAAAAAATAATAAAATACCTAGATAAAAACCACGATGTAGAACGATTGGATCATCGCAGGAAAAAATTTTTTGTGATCCATGGTGTCAAAAATGTCCACCAGAGTAAATCTCGTCTGTCTAATCCCTATCGTCTAATCATTGACGATAATCACGATTCATGATAATATCTAACAGTATCGTGATTGTGTGTTTTGAATTTTTGATTATTTATTATATTTTATATTAATTTATTATTTATTCATTAATTAAACCTAATTAAGAACCATGTTTAATTGCCAAGTTCGTGATGCTAATATATAGATATATATCAGTGTCTGGTTTAAATAAGCATTTAAGAACAAAATATAAAGATACTCCGAAAATTAAAAATGTATATTATTGTAATGACTGCGATGCATCATTTGATTTGAAGTCCAATAAAATAAAACACACAAAGACTCATGTTCAGCATAGTAATATGTTAGTTCATATACAAATTGTACAAAATCATTTCCATCTATAAAAGGATTAAGGATTATTTGTACATTTAAAATCTCATAATATTAATATCGAGCCAACAATGTTAAATTTATAATTACATTATATATCTCTTAACAATTATTATTACTAAGTTATTGTTTTTTATGTACTCAGTGATTTAACTTAAAAGTATTTGCTTTTACTTTTGGTGTTTCTGCGGACATGTATATATTATTAATTTATTATTACAAAATTGTATAGTCACTACTGGGAAGTATCGTTCCTCATAAAATATTTGTTCAGTATTAATATTGTTTAAATGTTATAGGTGATTTACTGATTTATATTTAGTTAACATTTGCTGTGATTGGTTTTTTTATCAATGATAAGATGATAGGGATTAGACGTAATTCACTCTGGTGGACATTTTTGACACCATGGATCAAAAAAAAAATTTTCCTGCGATGATCCAATCGTGACAAATCATGATCAAATGATTGGAATGAAATATGGATATTTTTATTACATTTTAAGTCTCCCGGTCACGACCTAATCACCAATAAAATTATCAAACATCTACCAAAAAAAGCTATTATACAACTCACCCATATTTTTAACTCTATACTAAGATTATCATATATACCACAAACATGGAAACACTCAATTATTATACTTATCTACAAATCTGGTAAACCCCCTGAATTACCTTCTTCGTACAGGCCAATTAGTCTACTCCCGTGCCTTTCTAAAATTCTTGAAAAAATCATACTAAAGAGAATCTATCCTATAATTAATGAAAATAAAATAATCCCAAACACTCAATTTGGTTTCAAAAACAAGCACTCCACAATACACCAAATTCATAGATTAACAGATATTATTTCTTCATCCCTAGAAATCAAAAATCATTGCGAAGGTGTATTTCTCGATGTCGCACAGGCGTTCGATCGTGTGTGGACTTAGGGACTCCTTTATAAACTTCGCTTTCTTCCAGCTCCCTTATTCCTCACGTTAAAGTCCTTTCTATCACAACGCACCTTTGCCGTACGTTGCGATGATGAAACGTCCAACATTCATCCTATTAATGCAGGAATACCTCAAGGAAGTATCCTAGCCCCAACCCTCTATAATATATTTACTTCAGACATTCCGCACTCAAATAACACACATCTCGCTACGTTTGCAGATGATACTGCCATATTATCATCCAATCCCGACTCTAACTCCTCAACAAAATCACTCCAAGATCATCTCAACAAACTCCAAATATGGTTTAAATTATTGAGAATAAAAATTAACGAAGAAAAATCCACCCACGTATCATTTACTCTCCGATCCACCAACGGCCCTCCCTTATCGATAAATAACAACATAATTCCTCAAAATGATAACACTAAATATTTAGGTATCCATTTAGACAAAAAACTAAACTGGGCCTACCACATAAAAAACAAACGAAAATCATTAAACCTACGTCTTCATTCCCTAAAACATCTTCTCCGCTCTAATATGTCACTTAATACAAAACTACTAATATATAAACAAATCATACGCCCAGCCATGTCTTACGGTATTCAACTTTGGGGATCCGCGAAAAAATCAAATATTTCTATCCTACAATCCTTCCAATCAATTAACCTACGAATAATAACAGGAGCTCCATGGTATGTTAGTAACCACACTCTCCACAGAGATCTAAAAATTCTTACACTTCCTGAACTTGCTTCTTGCTATTTTAAAAAATTCCACAGTGACACACAAAACCACCCTACCCCCTAATATCTAATCTCCATAATCCCTCTAATTCTATTAACCCATTACGTCGACTTAAGAGAAACTGGCCTAGAGACCTTCTCTAACTCATTGTAGCACAAATTCTACTTAATTTATTATTTTTTTTTGAAGTGGTGTCAATGGACTCTTTCTTCTTGCACGATTTTCATGTGTTGTATCATATTGCCCAAAAAATTTACTTATTGTATAAAGTATACAGATTGTAATATTTTCCAATAAATAAAAAAAAAAAAAAATATATAATAAACATATTATATTTAATTTAAAGCATTAAAGCTTATTATAAAACTAATTTATAAATTTAATTTGTTTTATGTTTTGTTAAACTTATATGTTAATATGTTTGATAACTTTTTTTTAATATTCAGTACATTGGTATTAAGTATTACTTAAATTGCAAATTAAAATAAATTATGTTCAATATAAAATAGGTAATAATTTATTTATAATATAACATGCAAAGTAAATATTAGTTACTAGTTAATATAGTAACAATGTATTATAATCAGTGATGTAATTATAAAATTTTGGTCCATATACAATTTAATTTATATTAAACATAGTATTAAAATTCAAGGGCCCCAATTTCAGTACAAACCTATGGAATTATGTAGTTACTTCAATCATCATTATTTATTGTTCATTGAATATATAAAATTTAAACAATTAAAAAATGAAAACATTATATAAAAATCATGATTGTTTAAATTTAAAATGTATTTTTTAATCTAATCAAGTTTTAGATAATTTAGTACATAGATTTTGAAATAATCAAATATCAATTTAAAATAATAATTTAAGTAGTTTAATTATAAAAATTATAATAACTTATTCAAATATTAATTAATACATAATAATTAAAGTTTCAAATACAATGTATTAATATTATATTAAATTAGTTATTATTCATTTATATTTAGTAATTATTAGTTTCAATATAAGTAATAATTATAGTAAGATACAAATGTGTATAAATAGGCATGAAACAATTATAACATTTATAAAGACAGAAATATAAAATTATGAATAATTTATAGAAAACTAACTGTATTAAAATAGTAAAAAAATTATAGTTATATAGTTATACTTATTTTAATTAATGTATTTCCTAATAAATATAAGAATATACATTTAAATATAATATTTAAAATCAATTTTATAAAAAAAAATTACATAAAAATATACTAAAATTATATAAACTAATTTTTATAAAAAATACAAAATTAACTATTAACATATTTAGTAAAATGTTATGAATCAGTAGGTAAATGATAGTTCATACATATGATTATATAGTTCTTATACATAATTATACGTATTTTAAGAAAAATATATTTGAAAATAGAAAAATTACATTTTTCTATAGAACTACTGATGGCTTTACTAACATAAATAGTAACATTTACTGATTAACATTATTTGGTTACTTTATAATTTTGAATAGAAATGTAATATTTTAAATAATGGCAAAATAATACGCTACTATAATAATAAAATAATTATTAAGTGTAAATTTTGTATTTTTTTCATACCTAACTGAAAGTATGAAAGCAAATGAGTATTCTAATAATAATAAACAAACACACATTTTCATTCAAAATAAATGCATTTGTTGTTTATGAATAAATCCACACTGGTATTTTAATAATATTGTTTATACCTGTATTTGGTTACTAAGATGTATGTAAAGAAAATAATTGAAAAATATATAAATTGGATTGTTATAAAGAAAATTCTATAAAATAAAAACTAAAATATTTTAAATAAGCTATTATAACTACTATATTATATAATTATGTTTAATATTAATCATAAACAAATTTAATATTGCTTATTTGGTATATGCTTCTTACGAACATAAAATTATGTACAGCTTATTAGTTATTTCAATCACATGGATTGAAATAACAATCACTCTTACAATAACAAAAAGAATGCTTTATAAACAAAATTCAATACCATCACTTTCCTCATAGAACATTACATCCTAGAAAATAAATTAATAATTATTACAATAAAAATAATATTTTATAATTATTTATCTTACGATTAAAAAGCAAGCGCCTAACATAACAGCTTTCATATGGACATCGAGATCTAAAGGAAAAGTTATACCAAAGAAATCAGCATCAGTAAATGCTTCTCTTATGAATCCTGACCATTGTTTTGAAATACGTCCAACTACAGTGGTTTTGTCTTTAGATAATATCTGAAAATGTTGATATTATTTAAATATTATATAATAATAATTTTTTTTTTAAGTTGGTATACTTTGAATTCAACATCACCACACATGCTAAAACGACAAATTGGTCCTTCTATTTTTAATACTTCATCATAAGCTGCATTACGAATTGTAAACATTGGTGTTAAAATAGACCAATCTTGTTCAACAACTCCAACCAAACATCCAGGTGGTGAAAACACTTCAATTTTCTGTTAGGTATATACATTTAAATGCATTTAACTTTAAAGAGATTTATAGTAAATAAAGTTTATAATTGTACCTGCATACAAGGAAAAAAACAAGATTGCCAAGGCAAAGGTCTTGATAAATGAATTATTTCATTTTTAAAGTTATCAAAAATTTTCATTTCAAATGGTCTCATTGAACCAAAACAGTTTCGAGTACAGCAATCATTCTCTTCAACTGCGTAAAATACTTTTTGTCCAAGACTATTTTTTATTGTATACTTATTATTTGTTTCAAACCCCACTAGTGCTAAACAAATAAGCAAATTATTAAAAATAAGTTATATACAAATAAATAAAATACCATACATATATTACAAATACCAGTGGCGACTCGTGCCTATGTGCGATGGTGCGGTTGCACTCCCAACAGAAATGAAAAAAAAGTAGTTGAAAGTAGGAATATATTAACAAAATATTAATTTTAGTATGTATATTATATTTTAAAATTATTTTTTCGGTTTATTAATTTAAAATGCTATAGATAGTACCATTACGAACTTGCAATGTAATATTAATTTATCAGCATAGTTATGTAAAATTGTTTCAATGCCGTGCCCCTCAAATTTAAAATAGGTATGTTTATTATTTTCGTTTATAATATTATGATTTATTATTGAGCAACAAAATTTACCGCTCATCAATATCGGTAGTTCCTACAACCGCTGCTGCCCTAACCCTAATAATATTACATATTATTATATTAATATTATTTTACCTATACAATATGCATGGTATTCTTATGTGCGATTAACGATGTCGCAAACGATGCAGCGCTTTGTAGCTACCTGTATACGGTATACTATAGTATAATATTTAGGGCCAGGAAGTTCATGCATTTGCATGTTTTTTCTGAGTGCATTAAAAAGTTGCTGGATGAGCGACAAATTTGAATTGCAACATAACGAGTTCAAAAATAAAATTTTAGTTTGCATATTTTCAGGTTTATTACATAAATATGCATATTTTAAAATAAAATTGCATTTTACTGCATTTACTTGTGTTATTTTTTTTTGTTTTATTAATATTTCATGAAAATGTAGGATTTTTAGTATATTTTAAAATATATTTGTTGAAAAAAATGACTATAAAAACATCGATAACATAATTTCGATAACATATCCATAGAATTAATATTTGTGGAAACATCAGTTTAAACATTCAGATAATTCATAATATGACTTTAATTGATTTAATGATTGTTGCGACTCGTGATTGCGATATACCTGTATATATATATATATATATATATATTATTTACCAATTAATATATTATTTTAATTATTTATATTAATTAAATTGTGCATATTTTCCACATCTTTCAATTATTATAACGAAAAAAACTTAATCTTAAAAAAAAACTTAAATGCATATTTAGCGCATATTTTAAAGATTTTAAGCGCATATTTGCATGCATATTTTGATAGTTTTTAATGCATGAACTTCCGGGCCCTACTGATAACGTATTGTGCAATGACTAGCTATCGTTCTATTCAGGCGGCCGTGGCAGCGTGATGGAAAATAATATTGATAAACTACTTTTATAAAATATTATTTTATTCCGGAATAATTCTGCCATTTATTTTCATTTTACCATTTATAATTAATAATTACAAATAATAATTTATAAAATATTATATTATAACAATTAACAACTAATGTAATATAGTAATATGCCTACATAATAATTTTATATTTTGAAATTTAGATGTTGATTTTCTTTTTATAATTTTTATTTATTTAAGTTAATTATATGTACATACCTACATCATGTTGTTAATTTATCATTTAAATTTTTTCTATGAATAAATGTATACCTAGTTTATTTTTTTTATCACACTCCCGTGATAAACCATCACGAGCCGCCACTGGCTAATACCTATTATAGTAATGAACTACGTACTAGCGTTTATTCTTATTTTTTAAAAAAATATTATATAATTAAATAGATTTTATAACACAAAATATATAAATTATAAATTTTAAAAATATGCTGAATACAACAATGGTAAAGGTAAAGTTTATCATTTAAAATTATTTTTAATAAAAATAATGTTTAAGTTTTCACAAAATATAATTTAAACAAATTAATATAAAATACAAAATTAGATACAACAATAATTATAACAATTTACCATTAAATATATATTTTGATATACAAGTACCTAGTACTTAGTTAATTTATAGTTATAATTAATAAATATATTAATATATTAATTTATATACCTTCAATAATTTCCACTTTTTGTTTAACAAGTAATTGATTTATGGTTGAAAGATACTGGAGCCCATCCGGACAATTTTGTGGTATTGCCTGAGGAATTGGCATCCAACCATCTATGAAAATATTAAATATATGTTATAAAATATAATACATATTACTATATTAGGTTCCTACATTATATTATAAATTTATAACAAATAACAATTTATTACTAGAATAAATATAATATAATATAGCTATGAATAATAATTGATTAACATTAACATATTTACCACCCATAACTTGTGGAGAGGGTTGTAAAGCATTAGGTTGATTCTGTATAACTGGACCATAGCCTGGCTGTGTATATGGTGATGGGTAGTTTGCATTTTGAATATTAGGATATCCTTGATTTTGATGTGATTGACCTTGTTGCTGTTGGTACATATTATACTGATCGTGCTGATAGGGCTGCATCGGTTTGCCAATTATTGGTGGATATTGATTACCTGGTGGTGGATAGTGATTGTGATTTCTTCCTTGTAGGTATTGATTTTGAAGTGGAGGATATTGTGAAAAACCTAATCAATAATAAATATGGCATACAATTAGATCATTTTAATGTTTACTTTACAAATAGTCACTATTCATAGTTAATTGTTTTTATAAAAATTATTTAAATGTTAGCAAAGACACGCAATTTTTAATTCTATAACTAATACCTAGAAAAAAAAGAAATATATTTTGATGAAGAATGTGTTTTTAGTATAATACTTTTCGGGTACATAACATACCTAATTTTATATTTATAAATATAATAGGTATATCATTTATATTTATTGGATTTTAATTGATTTGCTTAAATTTATTATTATAAAAATACAACTTTGGATATATTTTTACGTTTAATGAATATATAATTCATATAAAGTAACCTGTGACAAGTCATAGGTATTTTATGAAAAAAAAAAAAAATAATAAAGAAAGAACATAAATAAATAAATAAAAAGATAAGAAAATATAACAATTTTAATTGTAACTTTAAAATCATAAAAAGAAAAAAAAAAGTATTACATATTTAAAAGTTAAAACAAACACACCCGATGCTGGTGCTGAATTTGGATTGGTATACATTTTATATTATTATTAATGAATTTTGAAAACAATTTGAATAATAATTATTCTGAAAAGAAAAATTTTTTAAAAAAATAATACAGCTTATAGAGTATAAAATAATATTATCGTCCACAGCAATTATTGATAATTTATAAAACATTATACAATGGAATATTAATTTGTTTGTTATGGAATAAAATGAATAATGATGAGCTAATCAAAAATTGTAAATATGCTCACTGGTAAAACAAGTAGGTAAGTAATAAAAATGTTTGTTACTGAAGTATCAATTGCGGTTTAAAAAACAAAATTCACTATACAGTATACGCTATAAAGGGCTATCCAAGAAAGCAGATAACGACGACTTCGGACTTACTTATCGATATCGTTGTAGATACGTGAATTTATAAATCGATTTTACATCATTTTCAACAATAAGTAGATTTATCGTACATGAATGCGATCGATTGAACTGTTCAAAACGGAAAAGAACTTGCAATATGCCAATATTATAATTAGGTAATTAAAACAAAAATGCCGTTGGTCGATTGTTCTTAAGAACTAACAAAAATTTATCGTTATGACGGTAAATAATAAATTCAACGACGACTGCACTAAACTGATGGATGACGGGATAAAACCGTCAACGGCGTCAACTGATAATGAAAGAAGAAGAAACGGTAGGAAAGTACTATTGAAAATAACGAGAAATGATGCGACCGTACAAACCACGAACACGCGACACTTGTGAAGTTGTGACTAATTTCAAATTTGCAGTGTATAGTCTGTAATTCTGTATCAAATAAGAGCGCACCGGGCGGCGGACGAAAACCGGTCGAAACTCGCGCATGACGGAGAACGCTACTGCAGTATGTTCCGGAGGCAGCAGGGTCAACTGTTAATACAGAGTGTGCTATATTATCACACCTGTTTTACGGTTTTACGCGGTTGGACGTTATTTTATTTTTAGCGTGCATTGCTGTATATTTTGAATAGGTGGGTAATTGTGTGTCACTCTGCTGTACAGTAGGTACCAGTTGGTCAATGTCATAGTATTAATGATAATAGTATAATACACGTAACGAATTGTTACTTCAACTTCCTGTATTCACGGCGGCGTCGTTGGTGGCGGCAACATCGTCGACGGAGGCGAATACGACCGACTACCGGCGACTAATGACAGGGCGTCCGTAATTAATTTGGATGCGCAACGCGGTGCCCTCTTATTATAAAATATTATTTATTATTACATAAAATTGGTGACCAATGAGCGACGCCGTGCAATGGGCTAACCGAAGCGAAAAACATAGCCCACGGATTGTTATCAAAATAACGTGATTAACAATAAAATATCATTTGTGATGATAACCGACAATATTGTAGCTTATAGGTTATAGCCTGCTTTGGATTATACCACGGCACGAACTAAGATATATAGATACATCTTAGATGATCTTAGTTCGTGCCTTCGTGGATTATACACACTGCATGTACTCCCCCAGAGTCACAGAACACATTTTAATTAAATAATTAAATAATTTAATCACAGATATATAAAACAACTAGATAGCCGACTTCCTATTACCTTAGTATTTGCTACATTACTACATTCGTCGTTTTTACTATCGAATAGGGTCAATTTTGAGAAATTCGAAAAATTACCTAATTAAAATATCAACAACATCTACTTTTCAACCGAAAACATATGCTATTCATAAAAATCAGTGCATTATTTTGGGTCATAATAGAGTTTTTTGACATAAAAAAAAAAAATAATAAGACACACATTATTGTAAAACCAATATGTACATTTTTCGCTTTGTTCAAAATCTAAAATTAGGTATATTATAATTAAGGCTGGGATTTTAATGCCCTAAAAACCTCAAAAAATGCCCTTAATAAAATGCAAAAATGACTTAAAAAACTAAAAAAATGCATTAAAATTATATTTATTATAGCTTAAAATTGGAAAAAAATTTTTAATTATATTACATTGTGTATTTTTTTGGTTTTTTTTTTTAAATAGTATATTGTACGCGCTGTTACTTGTACAGTTCTGTTTTACTTCTGGTTTATTAACATTCACTCTAAAATAATTTAGAAAAAAAAAAAAAAAAAATGTTTATATTTTAATTTGTTTTTGCTGGTTTTTATTACTAACCTGTACAATAATACATAATAGGATTAATAGGTTTATAACGGCTATAATTTTCGGGGAAAAACCTAGCTATAATGAAAAAAATTTCAACAATATTATAAAAAAGTATATTATATACTTTGTATATATAATTTAATATTCGTACCGTCAGTAGTTTGCGAAAGTCTATTGTGAATCTCAACAATTTTTGTTCATTTTATGAAGAAATTGTGAAAAATGCTCTAAAAACTAATAAAATGCACTAAAAACATCAAAAAATGCCCTAAAAATGCAAAAAAAATTACTTTAAAATAATCAATATCACCCAAAACACATTTTATACATATGAACCAACGTTTCAAAACACCAGCCCTAATTATAATATAAGTAGGTAGGTATATTTAAAATATATTCTTAAACAATTATACTAAATAGTCAATTAATTATTAATATTGTTATGTAATTAAAATTGAATCAAAGCATTGTATTATTATGTACATATTACCTACTTAGGTAGGTAGTAGGTACATAAAAAACTTAAAAACTGTAAATTACACATGAATTATGATAAGTGTTGAGTAATTATTTTATATATGTAATGAAATCAAAATATTCAATACCTAGTCTAAAAAATAAACATTAATAAAGTTAAATTTCAATACCCACCTAAAAATAAATGTAAAATATAATATTTGATTTACTTATGAAAATAAATTACTTTTCTTCTAACATGGTTACCTACATTTAAAACATGTCATATTTTTATAAATTAAAAATATTGGTTTTATAATGAAGTGTCTCTTTTTTTAAAAATAAAATTTGTACTAAACTAACTGAAATATTCAATTAAAAATGTGCATCAATATTAGATTTTATTACTACAAATATGTAATGTATCATCAAAGACAATAAAGTCATAATATACTGCTTAATTTTAGTAATTTACAATATATTATTACTGCTTATGATTTATAAATGTTATGAAATTAATAAGCTTGTACCACTGTCCACTTGTCCATTTATGACAATTCAAATTAAAAAATATTTATTAATTATTTTATTATTAGTAGGTACATAAATAATTGCTATATAATATTCAAAAGACCAATGTTGAATATTTTTCATAGTTTCACTTAACTGCCTACTTTTAGAAAATAGCATTAATTTAACTAATGTACTTAAAACCATGTCCAAACTGATAAAAATTTACAATGTGCATTCTATTAGACACAAATATGCATTATTAAATTTATTTTATCCAAATGTTAACACAAAAATCCAATGGCAGAAAAATACACTTTTGTGACAATATTTTCTGACACATATTCCAACAATGTTATTTCTTATATCTTGTGAAAATGATTACCCTGAACATTGCTACGACATTTAATAAATATTTATAAAATATAGAGACATATGATATAAATATGTAGATAATATTAAAACATAAACAAAGAACCATATTTCTTCAATGTTTTTTTAATAAATATTGTAACATCATATTTCAAATGATTCCATATATTTCTAATTACTATAGGTAATCAAGTAATAGAAATTATTACCTACGTATCATAATATATAAATAATGGTATATTATGTCCCAAAAATACAAACTACTACATATTGTAATATAAATAATATTGTTACTTTATTTATAAAAAATACAAAAATATTTAATTATTATGTATCATTATTATAAAAATTAATTTTGTACCTATAAAAGATAATTATTGTATATTTATAATTTTTTTTTTTTGTTCTATTTGCCAATAAAATTTATTTATTTATTAAAATAATTTTTTAATTTTTATTTTCATAATAATTATTATTGTAATGTTAATTAAAAGTAATATTTATTAAAAATGTTAATGTTGAAAAACTTTTTATACATACATTTTTAAAAAATGAGAAAGTATATCTCTACTAATAATTTTTTTTATCTTAGCACCCCCTGTCAAAATTGGTACAGTTGCAGAAATTTCAATATCTGGAATATTCTCAAATTTTTTATTTTTCCTTATGACTTCTGTAATACATAAAAGAAAAATAGTTCCATTATAATTAAAAATTATTTTATATTAAGAACCCAAATCATAAAATTGATCATTTTTAATCGTATACACTATACATGTTTTAACTACTAGGTATTATATCTTGTCATTCTCAGCAGCTCATCAAGCACTTGTGCAAAATTATAAAATATTCACAAGTGCTCAATTATTTTAAATGATAAAAAAATGAATATGCAGTTTTATTAAAATAATAAATAATTATAAATTAATATTGTTGATTATTACAACTAAAAATAATCATAGAATATTAATATTAGAAATTATTTTTGACCCTCATCAACTAGAATTTACATTTACATATAGACATAGAGTGATTTCTTAAGCATGCTCAGCCCTTTTTTCTTCAATAATATGCTTAGTATTTTTTAATTAATCATAAGAATTGAATAATATGGGGATTGAGTAAATTAAAATATCAAAAAAATATTAAATTTTAAATGTTCAAATATAGTTTTAAAATATTTTATATTATACATACCTACATTAGATAAAATTTTATTAATATATAAAATTTCTATATTTTGCATAACTAAAAAATTGTAATTAAATATATATTTAAGAAAGCTAACCCAATGAGTATATTTTGTGTATAAGTATGTTCAATATCTATTTTATAGTCATTATACTTTATGCTACATTACATCACAACTACATGCAAACAAAATTTGTATAGCCATAATATTATAAAGCAAATTTTTATATAATATATTATATTCTTACAGAATAATAATTTACAATAGTTTAATCCACTAAATTTTTTTTACCCTTGAATCCAACATATGAGTACTGTTGAGTGAACACATCTGTAAACATTTATTTCATGATACGTCGAACTGTTTCTGGAATATTAAGACCAACCGATTTTGAGAAAATAATAGCCTTTTAAATTACATATTTAAAATGAAATTACTATATTTGCTATAATAATGTTTAAAATAATATTTAGTTTAATTTTACCTGGCAATTCATAATTTTTTTTATTATCGAGTATAATTTTAATTTTATCTAATTCATCATTATTGGTAATAGGCCATATTATTTCACTAAGTCCATTATTATCTTGCCCATCTTCATTTACTGTTGAATTTTCAATATTTTGTGCCCCAAGATTCTTTAATGTTTCAATAGAGTAAGTCATACATTTAAACTCATATTTTAAATTTGTTAACGATGTTCTAACAAATGCTATAAAAATCTATAGTTTATAAAAAACTAATTATTAATCACAAAAATAAATGTTTTTTTAAAATATTACATACCATTTATAAATTGTAGTTAATTACTACCAAAAAATTAGTTAGGTACTTTGAATTATGTATGTAATTAATAACATATAGGTACACATTAACTAAATTCTATCTAACATATTTAAATATAGATATAAGAATAAAATAAGAATTACCAGCAGGAGAAGATGTAAAGCCCTAATTAAATGTGATGTGTTAGAATCCGGGGTATTTATACATTATATAATTAATCATTCATCATACGCATTATTAATTCAATTATATTGCTAAAAAATTATATATATATAAGTAATATTAATAAATTAAATAAAAACATATACCTAATATAATATAATTAAAATAATATTTTATTAATATATAATTGTACCTATGATTGAAGATGTTTTTGAGGGTACAGGCATAAGCATTGATGGAGAACTGGCATTATTGATCGATTCATCAAAAATTTCTATTTTTACATTAATATTTATAAGAACGTATATTAGATATATAAATGCATTTATTTATATTATATTTATAAGTATAAATAAATATTTACCTGCAGGAGTGTGGCTGTTTGGTTTTGGGGAATAAAACATTTAAGTCTAAAATTTTGCTGCCGGTTAATCAAGTCTAAAATATTGCCCCCATTAAACACTGCTCTGAAAATAAACGTACCTAAAATTTTACTATATATAATATTTAGTACCTATGTGAAACATATGCTATTCGTGAAAATCTGAGCATTATTTGGGGTAGTAAAAGTGTCTATAATTTTATTTTAAACTAAAAGTTAAAAAATATGGAAATTTGATTAAAGCTTAAATACATACTGCTTAACTCAGTTCCAAATTATTATGAATATTGGAATTACAATTTTTTTTTTTTATAACCGTTAAAAGTATAAAAAGAGTTAAAGAGCTGTAAAATTGCTGACATTGCTGTGAAAGGGATACAGCCATACAGGTGTAAAGAGGATAGTATGGAATTTTGATTAAAGTAATTAGAGGATTAAGGTTTAAGGTATGGTAATTTTAAATTTTAAAAGGTGTAGTAAATATAAATAATGTAGTAGTGTTTAAATTTTTTAAACCATTTACACATATTTCACATTTCGTTTTTTTTACCAAACGTTTTGCTATATATCTATTGATTAAATATAATATAATAGTTAAAATAGTATCAATTTTTTTAATAATACATAAAATTAGTTATTCTACCTACCCAGCTAAGTAATACACCACACATTCAAAAACTGTCGAGTCAGAATAGTTGTGCTCTAAGAATATATCATCTAAATCCCAACATTCTTCAACAATAGCATTAATTTTCTCCTTTACTTTCTCTATTTTATCAATTCTAGCTGTTGAATTAGCTGTTTCTTTAATAATATCTTTTAAGTCATTAATATTAATAATAGGAATATTATCTGAAAATTTTAATACATTGTTTTTTGTAAATAAAAAAAAAATGGGTTGTTAGTTTATTATTTACATAACTGTGAAATTATATTTTATATCATAGATACCTTCAAATATTGTACAATTACTACTTTTAGGTGGTTTAATTAATGAATGTACAGAAAGTATCCTATATAATTGTAAAAATGTTGGACAGGAAGGATGATTGTTTGGACCAGCCACTTGATGTATTATTCCAAAAAATTTCTGTATTGAAATTAGAATGAAGAATTGATTTTTCAGAATGCCTATTCATTAAGTAATAAGTGGTTCTAAAAATATTTAATTATAAATTACTTCTAAACAATCTTGGTTAAATTTAGCTGTTAAAACATATTCAAATTGTTTATCGATTAATAAATAATTTACTAAATCTATTGTAGGTTTTAATGTAATTTTTAAACCATCTGCTGTATTTTTTGTTACCTATATAATCATCTTTTTTAATAATATTCTTTACTAAATTAGATTCCCAGTTATTAAAAAATTTAATACATTCTTTTAAGACCTAAAAATAAAAGAAACATTTTATTAATTAGGTAATACTGTTTAGTATAACTTTAAAAAAAAACATTAAGATTTATATATATATATATATATATTAGATTATAAATATATTGCATACAAATCAAATCGATGCATCATTAACTCAAACACAAACACAAACACAACATATAAAAAACCTCTAAATCATGACTATTTTTTTTAATTTTTTTTATATCTTCACTTTTAAAATGATATTCACAAACCCTAGTGTTCTCATGTAATGTAATTCCCAAAGCATTCTCCCACTCAACTTTAAAATCAAAATGTTTGGGTACCCCAAATGTACTGGTTTTTAAACCTTTATTTGGGCATAAAGGTACACTACAAGACATATTTTAAATATTTTATATTGTAAAAAGAAACACAATAGTGATATATAAATTTCAAAAATTTTAAGTTAGAACAATAATATTATATTGACATTTGAAAAAAACATAAATAAAGTATAAAGATTTTATATATTATATAAAAATCATGGTAATTATCACGAATTAAGATATTAATATAACTTAATTCATGGTAATTATTACGAAAAAAAGCGGGAATATAATTAAACCGTATTGGTATTTATTTTATATAGTTATTAATATATTATTATCTTAAGATATTAATAATATATCTTAATTCATGGTAATTATTACGAAAAAAAGCGGGAATATAATTAAACCGTATTTATTTTATATAGTTAGAGGGCGCCCTAAGTCTATAAATCAGCTGTTTTTCGAAGCAATATTGTATGTCATTTTTTTTTGGTGCGTCGGGCCTCGGGCATCCATACTATCTTAATTCATGGTAGTGAGACGCTCGTGGTCATGGTCACAGGCATCATAATATTATGCATTATCAAAAAACGTGTTCCTAATCGTGATTACATTACTATTTCACTATTTGGCATTTGCTAAAGCTATGTGATAATATTTTCGCAATTGTTATATTGATACTTGCCAGTAAGGTATTAACTTTTAAGTATTTACGAATTCGACATAAAAATAAAGTCAGATATTTAATTTCTTTAATTTTTAGTATTTTTATTTTAGTATAAATTATTTATGTTTTAGTTATATTTTATTTTTCACGAGGTGAAAGACAATATTGAGCTTGTTGCGATTTTAGTACCTAATTATATTTTATTGAATTTTAAAAATTATTAAATCATGCAAAACGTAATAAACTCAATAAAAGGTTCTGTATTGGGCTTTGCTGGATTTTTGACTCCGGTTTTAAAGGTAACAACATGTAATATAACGTATTTCATCTTATGTAATGTAATCCTGGGATTATTTTCTTATACAGAACTTTTTGTATATTTTTGATTGAAACTAGTTATTAAAATAATCAAATTAATTAAATTATTTTCTATTCACGTATACATTTACACACAATATATAAATGTTTACTGATATATTGATACCTATTATTTACATTAATTAATGTAGATATGAACATTGATAATTTATATATAAATATAAATATATTAAGGTATTCTGAAAATGTTTAATTAAACGTGCATTTATTTTTCAATAAACATAAATAATTAATGTTATGATTAATATATATATATATATATATATATATATATATTATATACACACAATCAGGATAGAATTATGATAGCGTAATATGTCAAAATAACTTATTAAAATTAAAATTATTTTATATTTTTATTGTAAAGAAATAACATTTAATAATACGTGTATAATATTGTAATATTATACAATAGACTTAATATGTTATATATTTATAATTGTAATTTAATTAAAATTAAATGTATTTATTTGTTCTTAACATGGAATATTTAGGTACTTACATTTTTAATTGGAATGCAAAAGTTCTGTTTGCTAGTTGTTTTTGTAATGTAAATATAATATAATGCAACAATATGTTACATAATGTAACATAAACATTTATAAACAGCAGTTAAAACAATTTATACCTAGTAATACAAGCCACATTAAAAAAACAATACTCTCCTCTCTTCTCCCACTCACA
Organism: Tetraneura akinire; assembly: GCA_021307375.1. Lineage (NCBI taxonomy): Eukaryota > Metazoa > Arthropoda > Insecta > Hemiptera > Aphididae > Tetraneura > Tetraneura akinire. The sequence continues at coordinate 1,104,817 of JAIUCT010000030.1, forward strand.
TAGAATTCCCACTATTAACCATTTAGTTATTGCACTTAGTTAAAAATATTAAATAATCATTTAAATTTTATTAATTTATTAATATTAAAAAAAAGACGATCTGATACTCATGCCGCAGGGATATAGGTGTGCATATCATAGTATTTAATTATAATTATAATTTGAATACAATGATAAACCATTGCATTTGAAAAAACGATTCTGAACGAAGTTCAGTCAGAGTCAGATAATGTAGGTATTGATTAATATATTGTTGTTTTTTCGTCATTTTTTCATCGTTTTTTCTAACGCATAGTGTCAATTTTGAAAAATTCAAAAAATGACCTAAATAAAGTACCAACTACATCCACTTTCCTACCGGAAACATATGCTATTCGTGATAATTGGAGCATTATATCGGGTAGTAAAAGTGTCTTCATACTTAAAAAAAAAAAGACACACATCATTGTAAAACCAATACATTCTTCGCTACGCTCAGAATCTAAAAACAGTAAAAACTAAAAATGCATATACATTTTTTTATCTACTTTGTTGATGCAATGTATTTAAAATACTTAAATTGTCTGTTTATAAATGTTATTGTTATTACTATAATAAAATAATACATATTACAATATTGTGATACCTTTATGATTATATTATTTTCTTGTTCTGTATTAAAGTTTTAATCAGGGCCGGATTTAGGCGTAGGCTAGCTAGGCTATAGCCTAGGGGCGCCACGTCAGTAGGGGGCGCCGGGCCGGCAGGACTTTTCATTTTATGTACTATTCTTACAATGATGTGTGTTTTTTTTTTTGTATGTGACGCGTATAATATAGACACTATCGAGAATAGAAAAAATACCCCGCCACTATCTACTATTCTACTACATCTACTAAAATAAAATTGAATAAATTATACATATACAAAATATTATTGGACATTACATATAGTTACATAATATCATTGATTATAAATTTATTATTTATAAATACCTATATAAATAGTATTTATAATTAATGATAAATTGATAATATTAAAATACAGATATTAAGAATAAAATAATGTTTATTTATATATATTAGAAAGTTGTTCGATATTATGTAATTATAAAAATAGCCCGGAATAGCCAAATTAATATCATATGAACATTCCATAATAAAATAATATTGTTCGTTAAAATACCCTTATAAATATATTTATATGTATGATATTATCTATTTATAATATTTTCAATACTGGTGATTGGTTATGCTCATTACTCATTACTTCATTAGTCTGTTGACTATAGTTTTTGTATACAGGTGCTCTTTAAAAATTATATATAATAATGTCAGATAATAAATTAAGTGGTGCACAAAGAAGAAAATTCCAAAAAGAAAAAGACGATAAACATAATGATATAATAAATAATAATATAATATAATATAATTATATAATATAATGATAAAAATGAAAAAGCTCTATAATTTTTTTAATATTTTACCATCTAATTCTAATAAAATATTAAGTATTAAAGGGGCGCCCGTTATTTATTAGCCTAGGGGCGAATTTTAGGTAAATTCGGCCCTGGTTTTAATCTAATTCTTCATGTACCTACAATGTATATAATTAAAATAAAATAATGTAATGAATTTATTTATTTTATAGGAATCAAAATTTAAAGAATCCGGTGTTGTAACACCACAAGAATTTGTAATTGCTGGTGATCATTTAGTACATACATGTCCAACATGGGAGTGGGCGTGTGGTGATGAATGTAAAACCAAATCTTATTTACCAAAAAATAAACAATATTTAATCACAAAAAACGTACCAAGTTTACGCAGATGTAAACAGGTAAATAATTAATAGTTAAAATTATTTAACAAATAAATAAGATTAAGTATATATAATATATTATATATATTATATTATTTATTTATATGTAGTTGATTTATTTTTTATAGATTGATAATTCTGAAATTCAAGAGAATATTATTGAATCTGAAGAAGGAATTGAAGGATGGGTAGAGACTCATCATTATGATTTGTCAATTTCACCTTTAATTGAAAAAATATCTATGCTAACAACTGAAGTAAATAAAACTTAATTATTATAATATATGAAAAATAAATTAGGTATTATTTTAAATAATGATTTAGTTAAGTTGTATCAATATTTGTTTCTTTTGTCTGTCTGGTGAGTAATAATAATAATAATAATAATAATAATGATAATGATAATGATAATGATAATGATAATGATAATGATAAT
>JAIUCT010000030.1:1107062-1127027 GCA_021307375.1 Tetraneura akinire
TAATTTTGCTGATGATGACAATGAAGAGGAATATGAAGGTGAAGCTATAGACATGAATGCATTTGTAGAGAGTGGTTTGCTTGAGGATGACTTGGTAATTTTTTGTTTGTAATTATTCCATTATAATAATTATATTTATATTATTTTATACAATTATGTTTTTATTAAGTCTTATTGCTTTCACATTATAATTTTGTTTAACTATATAATATATATAATATATAATACTAATATATTATATAATATATAGTTAATATATATATATATATATATATATATATATATATGTATGTATATCTTATGGATATAAAAAAAAAGTTTATAAAACAGTTATCAATTTTTTTGCCGGGTTACATAAACGATCGATAAAAACAGTTCAATAAGTTATGTTATCGAATCGCTAAACTAGTATATAAATATCTTTATCAATTCCATAAAGTACTGTACTGCCAAGGTTTATAGAATATACTATATATTCTATAAACCTTGCTGTACTGCTGCATAAAGTGTTGAACAAAAATATATGTATTTGATAACTTACCCTGGTACCATGATATGGTTAAGTGTGGTATTTTCAATATTAATATAGATAATTACTAATTGAATAGGTAATAATGATAAATCTGTCGTTCTTTGTTATCATTCTAAAAAATTTGATTAAAAATTGAAATTTTATTTTTTTCATTTATACATTTTTATTTTTGTGATTTGTGTGCGATTTATAAACTAATTAATGATATCTGAACATAAATGTCGAGGCAAAAATATTACGGATCCAGAAAAACATACTTTGCTACAGTTAATTGAGCCAAAACTTGGTACCGTAAAGCGGGGTGAATAGAAATGGTGGTGTGAATGTGAATAGAAACAAAAACAGAAATGTTATTGTTTTGATATCCCAACAGTCAAGTTTTCATGTTATCAATATAAAACTTTCACTATATCACATCCACATTAGTACAATATTCAATGAATTTAAATTTTAAATTTATAACACACTGTTATCAGTTCAATAAAGTTATAGAGTTCTTTTTGTTATTTATCGAACCAAAATCGGCCTTTAAATTTATCGAACCGATAACATATTATCAGATCGATAAAAGATAAAAATCATTTATGCAACAGACAATATTTTTATGGATCCAATTTCTGTATTATCGAACCGATAACTACTTATCGATCGTTTATGCAACCAGGCATAACAATATTAATATTAGTAATTTAATTAATAACCAATTAATAATTATAATAAACCAATATACCATAAAGTTAAAAATTTAAAGTTACGGTTTATTAAACACAACAATATGAAACAAAATTAGGATTGATTATTTGTTACATTTGGTTCTAGTAATACATAAATGAGTATTATGATTTAATTTAATTTTTAAACCATAAAATCTCAAATTGTAAATTTTATTAAACATTATTTATAAAAATATTATATAATTTTATAGTTAGTTTATTAATTAAAATAACCTTGACAATTTAAAAAAAATAATGTTAATCAATTATCTGTGGAATACTCAATAAAAAATTATATTTTTTACTTTTATAATTTAGTTTTTATATAATAATTAAAATTTGTTTCATCAAAAAATATATGTTTAGTATTTTTTATCATTTATCCATAATTTTTTCTATCGCTAAAGCAAACTATTAGAATATTTAAAACTAATCTCTAAATGCAATATGATTTAAACTATTCTATTTGAGATAATATTAGACTTATTTCTGTCTTTTAAAAAAAATAATAAAAAAAAAAAATTACACAATAAGTAGTGTAAAATATTAATTCTATATAAATTATTAATATATTCTTTGTTTTGTTCAGAATTTAATCATTCACATTATTTCAGGAGGCTGTTCATCCAGAAAAGATGAAGAAGAAAAAAATATCAAACTCATCTGTTGATGCAATATTAAAAACTCGAACATATGATTTACATATAACCTATGATAAATTCTATCAAACTCCAAGATTATGGCTTTATGGGTATAATGAAGTCAGTACTTAAAATTTTAATAAAGTTTGTTTACACTTGTTTATTATTAACCTAAATTAAATTATAGTATGTCTTAAAATAGTAAATTAGTAGAGAAATTAGATTTATTAAATTTTAAATAGTAAATAGTAATTTTAAATGTTACAATTATTAAATAATAAAATTTAAATTTTTTATTTGTGAGTTTTGTTTGTTTGTATTTTTTTATTTAAATAATTTATTAAAATAATTAATACATTCTAAAAGATACTTAAAAGCAGTGTTTCTCAACACTTTAGTGTTTAGAGTGGTCTTCAACATTTTTTTATTGGCGACTCACTTTATTTATTTTAAATTTTTTGTACCCATATAAATTATGAAATCACGTTGACTATATTACTTTATATACATTTTATATTATTATGATGTAATATAAAATATTTTTCTTCATATTTTTAAGTTTAAACTTTAAACTGTAAAAATAATATACAGAGAAGATCTACTTGTGACCCACCGGTTGAAAATCACTGATTTAGGGGGTAATTTTTTTATTTATTTATTTTTTATATACATTGCTAATTATTCTAAAATTAGTAATAAATGTTCATGTAACAACAGCTATAAATTATAATATATTGGGATCTATCAAAATAGTGTTATGGATGTTGGAATTACATATCCATTAATCCCCTAAAAACTAATGGTTACATTTTTTTTTTTTAAATAACATAAAATATTAAAGTTACATTGTAATACAGCAATGATACTCACAGGTTTATACAAATCATACTTTGTTAATACTTATTTTATCAAGTCAACTTAATTTTTACTGAAACATAATATATAATATTTTTATTTTATAGATTGAAAAGTTTGAAGAAGCTGGTGCTACTGTTGGATTAACTCCATCGGATGTAGTTGGTGCATCAGATATAACTTTCTCATGTGTTGCTGATTCCCAAGTTACAAAAGATGTATGTTTTCGTAATCATATTTTAGTAAAATTTGTATTCATTGTGATTGTTTTTTACAGATGGCATTTGGAAATTGTGGAGTAGTGGAGTACTTACTGAGATAACTAAGGGAAAAGGATTTGTAGAAATGAGTGGTATTGATTCAGATACATCTACAGACATTGGCGAGGTATTTGTGCATATTATATAATTTTAACAATATTTTTGTTACTTACTGTTTCTTAAATTATAGGCAATTATTAGCAAAGGTGGTCGATATTTAGAAACTATGATTCAAGGAAGTAAAATGCAAGCGGGAAGTGGCAATTTAATTTGTTTGGCTGCTGGAGATAAATCTTTATTTGATGATTGCCAGTCATCATTCTGTACCATTGCTAGAAATTCAATTTTTTTAGGTACATTTGTAATTATTTTATTTCTTGTTTAATAAAAATTATTAATAAAAAAAAACTTATAGGTGAAATCGGAACAGCTACAAAGATGAATTTAATCTTAAATTTAATCCAAGCTGTGTCATTGGCTGACAGAGCTTCAATATCACAAAAAGATTTGCTAGATATTTTAGCAATGTCTCAATTAAATTGTCCAATATTGATACAAAAAGGAGAAGGTAATTAATGGTTTTAATTTTATAAATTTATTACTTCTTTCATTGATCATTTATTGTTATAGCTATGATGAACAACAACTTCCAAACAAATCAAGCTTTGAAACTTATACAAAAAGATTTAAATAAGACAGTAAATTGGTCAAACACTTTAGAACAACTATGTCCAGTTACATCTAGTGTAAATGAAGTTTTTAAATGTGCAAAACGTATTGGTTATAGTGATCATGACACTATAGTCGGGGACATAGATAAAATATAATAAACAGACATTATAAGATAATAATTTCTGAAATAAAAAAAGTAATTTTTTCTAAAAAATCACCTTCCATTTCTTTAAAATTTTCTTATGAAGCAGAATCAGAAAACAAAATTGTTACTATTACTAGAAGAAAAGAGCATAGAAGATCAAAAGAAATAACAAATTCAGTACTAAAACCAGCATTTAAAAGAAAGTTACCAATACCTGTGCCTAAATATAATGATCTTATAAAACTTTACAACAGTGGTGTCATACCATATAGGTATCACCAAGAATACAATTCCTTAAAAAGAAATGAAACAGCAAAGGATACACTGCAGGAGACTGATGAAGAATACATAGAGACCGAACCAGTTGAAATTTAAAAACATTAATTTATACTTGTTTAATTTTTTTTATATTTTGTTTTTATTATGTTTATACTATTATTATAATAATAGTAGTAAGTCTATTAATACCTAGTTATTGTTATTAAGTTTTTATTTAACTTATATAATTTGTTGTAATAATATTATAAAGTTAGGTACCTATAATCAAAAGTCTGAACTATAATAAGTCATTAACTTTTGTTTTTATGTTTATATAAAAGTTAATAATTTGTTATAATATTAAGTTAACAATAGTATAAAGTTTGGACTATAAGTAATAAATGCTTAGTAACTCATGTTTCTATGAGAAAGTTGATAATTTATTATAAGATTATTATTAATAATTAATGTCAATTTATTGTAAGTCATTATTAAATAATAAACATATTACATAAAATAATTATTGAGGGTTATACTATTTGGAACTATTTAATTTTTTTAGGTTAATTACAGTATCCATCACTGTCAAAAACATTAACCCACATTGTGTTATACTATTATAGGTCAAGTGGAGTAACCCATAATATACTTCACTTTAGATTTAGAGTAATATTAAGATATATTATCATATTGAATTTAGATGGTAAGTATGATATAATTCTATGAATATACTATTTAAGATCTAAAAACCAAAAATTAAGACTTCTAGCTAATAGCATCATTAAATTAACTATTTTTTAGTCTCCTGAAAAATTTCAATATTGAGGGTTACATCAATTGACCTTTTAATAGACGATACAATATTATATAAAATATACCCAACTTGTATTTATAAAATATTTACCTATTTTACTTTCATATGGAATTTCATTGGGAGTTTCAGATTTTCGGATTTTAGTTGGAACACCTAAAAAACATAAATTAATATTACATGCTTTTTCTTTTATTAAAATATATTAGATACAAACCTGGCATCCATGGGCGTATTTAAGGGGGGCCTAGGGTGGCTTAGCCCCCCAGTGTGTTGTTTAAGCCCCCTTCGTCAAAATAAATGTGATTCTATATAAATGTTTTATATTTTCAATTACAATGTAATTTAGTTTTTGATTTGAAAACTGTGGATTAATTATACCATATTATATTTATAATTAATTTTTTTATTGTACCTACCTATAGATATTTTATTATTTGAAATTTTTTTATACATTATACAATATTATTATCATTAAAAGTTATAGTAAAAAAATTTTTTTCGGGCTTTAGCCCCCCTCTGTATTGTAACTCTAAATACGCCCATATCATATGTTGAGTAGGATAAGCATTATTATTAAGTCTGTTGGAATTCATACTTTTAAATTTATCTTCAAAATGAATTGTACAAATTCTCATTCTTTCATAAATTAATGAATAATAATTTTTCTGACAATCTATTATTTTTAACCACTGTCTTAGTCTGTCCATATCAGTTTTTGGATTTGGAAATCTATGAGATCGTACATCTAACCAAACACTTATTTAGATTAATAATGTGAATAAAATCACTTACTTAATTAATTTAATAATGTTATTAGTTTTAAATTAAGAATGTAATATTTAAAATAAAGATATAGGTATAATATTTTTAGCATTGTAAATATAAATATTTATTTTGAAATTTTGAAAAACTACTGTATATTTATAGTCTATGTATTTTTATAATCTACATATGGCTTAATATGGTACCCAATATATTCGCATTATTATTTATTATAATATATTTATATTAATGTTAGATATTTTCGTGTTAACCTCGTGACTCAAGACTTCTCGAGTGTACTTTATTAGATATTAATGGTTTAAAATACACAAACTACGAACCCTTCGAGTTGCATTCAACAATACAACATTTATACGCTTGTCTCGGCAATTTTAATATTTTTTAAGGGTTTATTTAAATAAAGTAGTAAAAAACTAAAACCACACGTTTGTAAAAACACACCTACGTTATACATAACAGACGTGTAATAAATTGAAAAACGGTTAAGGACAAAGGACGTTAACCAGAGAAAACACAATACGAGATTAACGTTAATCGTGGAATTGGAAACGCCAAATATAAATAGACATCTATGTTATTTTACATAATACGCTACATTGCCACTAGATGTAGTATTTGCAATGAAATTGCTATCGGACGTCAGCAATTATAGCGCTTCTAGCGTTTGGTGTGGGTAGTGACATTGCCCATTTACGTCATATTATGGAGTTTCGTACGTTACTACGTTAAATTGTCGATATAACCGGGCCAGTGACAACTAGCGCTATTAGTTCGCGCGTGCGCTACGCGATCATAATTCTCTATGGGAGAAGTATAGGCCGATTCCCAACCTGAGTAGATAACCATGGCCGTAACTCGTAACTAATATCATAGATTAATCTATGCTAATATCAAGAAAAACACTATACTTTTAAAAACAATTTTTTATAATTAATTATATAAAATTAATCAATTCTTATGTGATTCTTCGCCTTTTTTGTCAATGTATTCCATTAATCGTTGGTTATTAGGTTCGTATTGACCTGCTGGCGTTTTAATAGTGCGCAAAAATTGTACAACAGAAATAGCTTGCATTTCATCAAAATCCTTAGATGAATCAGGATTTGATGCTAACATTACAATGAAATTTATTGCTTCTTCTAAATTGTCCATGAGGTTTACATCTTTAGCAGGTGCAGTTTCATCTAACCATCGTTCATACTCACCCCGATTTTCACCTATTGTAGAGTACAAAAGTTGGTAATTATTTCATTTATACATGTATATTGTTACCTAATAATTATTAAAATTTAATTTTCATTTTAAGTCCATCATCTATTTTTATTAATTGTTCATTGTTATTAAAAGAAAAAAAAAGAATGATTCTTTTAAATATATTTCTTATAACTTTATAAGGTACTTAATTAAGTTTATATTAATTAATATGGCATCTATTTATATCACAATATAATGATTATTCAATTCAATATATTATTTTTATTATATAACAATTAAAGCAAAAATTTTGTTCATTGCTTAATAACAAAATGTTGTATAAAATATTTTGTAATCTTCATTCTTTTATATTCTAAACAAACATTAAACAATAACTATGCATATCAGTTTACCGTTATCTTCATTTTCAATCAGATATTTATCAAATAATGATTCTTGAGAAATTTTTGGCAAATTTATATGTTTAATTGAAATTATTGTGGGTGGAATTGGATTTTTAGCAATTGTTTTTTCAATTCTATATTTATCTTTTTCCATATCTTCAACTCTACTGATTATATTTTTATACTTATCAAACTGAAGAACTTTATTCTTTTTTTCTCGTACGTCCAATTTAATTTTTAAGTAACCTCCAGGTCTAGGTGTAGGTCTAAATAAAAAATATCTTGTATTTACATAGGTAGTATCTACATAAATATAAATATAATATATAAATGTGCCATCTCCAAAAATATATTTATAAGTAATAGTCAATAGATATTAATAACTAATAAATAGTAATTACTTTAAATTTTAAAGTAATTACATGATTTTAAAAATACTTTCAATAAATATTACATAAAATGCATAAAATATACTGAATTAAAAATATCAGATTCTTAGTACTTACACAAAACTACTGTCCGTCTGTTTTTTATCATCTTTATCTTTTGTAGCCATTATGTTAAACTTATAGAAGTCTTTAATTTATTTTTAAAAATATTCGTATGCCTACTCAATTTAGATTTTTTTTCTTTTTATTACTTTTATGAATTAAATAAATATTTAATAAATTATAAATTTTGAATAGTTCTTTATAAACAACCATTGTAATATATTATATTTACTTTGGAAATTAAATTTCAGCCAGAGTATAATATATAAAAAATATTAAACTTCAAATAATTAATTTATTATAATACTAGGGTATTATGATCTTTGTGTACTCTTCCGACGTCTCACATCACAATCTAACCACAATCTAACCGAACAGCGAACACTTCCCACAAATTAATATTCTAGCTCGTATGCTGATATATATTTTAGATTCTGAGCGAAGAAAAGAATGTATTGGTTTTGCAATGATGCACTTTTTTTTTTATTTTATTTTATTTTTTTTTTTGAAGTATGTCTACCTCGATGTCTGCGTATTACCTAACATCATATCAAAATATTAGAAATATCCCTAGTTTCAATATTTTTTTATAGCTGTTTAAAATTGATATTTTTAGTTTAAACAAAATCTTAGAATATATATATGAATATTTTTCTTATTAAATTAATAGAAAATCCAAAAAATTTTGAAATTTTTTTAAACATATATCATAATTTCATAACGAATTTAAAAAAATTTAGGATAATTTTAAAACTCCATTTTTTTTTTATAGGTGTAAATGTGTAATTTTGGTAATTTCAGTAAAATTAATATTTAAAATATTTTTATGGACTCATCATATTATATTTCAATATTTTTCAATAATTATAAATGAAATTGAGGATTTTTATTGAACTTAGAGACTTAAAAATTTTATAGGGTGTTCATATATGTACTATATGTTTAACTTTATGGTCCCTTATGTGTGATAAAATTTTGCATTTTAATTATTTAATAATAAAAAATGTCAAAATTGTAATCATCAGCTACATTATATGTATGAACTTCACTCAAAATTGTTTAAAGCCAATTTTAAGACAGGTAGGGAAGACGCCAGAATCAATTGACTTTTTGAATAAAAGAAATAGAGGCCAAACGAGAGCATCACTTATTCTGAATAAGAAATTTCCTTGCACACCATCTGGACCTATGGATTTATTGTTATGAAGGGAACTAAGAGAATGACTAAAGAATTTCTAAAGAAAAAGACACATTTGAAGGAAGGGAAAAGTTATTAACACAGGAAGTAGCAGAGTATATTGAAGAGAAAAATGTAGAGAAAAGATTTGCGGCGCTGATGGGATTAGAAATGGTAGAATTAATATATGTAACATTGGTAGGGATAGAGGGATGAGAGCGTGACTTCCTAATAAAAGACTAGAAAGCTCGAGGATTAGAAAGAAGAGAAGATTCTGTACGAGTAAGATAAGAACGGTAGGTTTGTTTAGACAGTAACTTGAAGCGGACACGGAGAAGTGAAAAATGATGGTAGTCTGATAGTGCCATTGTAGATTTAAATTTTGCATGAGTTTTATTTTTTAGGCGTACAGCATTTTTTAACTCGGAAGTAAACCATGATGGAAAAGATGTAGGTCTAATGGTTACCTTCAGGACATAAAAAGATATAATGGAAGAATGGAGAGCATCAAGAATGATGGACATTGATAAATCGGTATTTTGGGAAAGGAAGGTATTTTCCCAGTTAAAGTTATTAAAGAAATGTAATATACATGGATAATCAGCTTTAGCGTAATTATAGAAAGAAAGTGGGATTGAACGGTCAGGTGAAGGGACAGAAAGGTATAACGATAAGGAAAGAGCTGGATGATAAGAATCAGGCGGAACGACAGACTCAGGAGCAGGAAGAACCGAAACTGATTTTAGATTTGTAAACACAAGGTCAAGAAGTGAACCATGTGAATTAAATGTTTAATTAACTTGAAAGAAACCATGAAGGGAGAACGCTTCAGGCACACAAAGATGTTGAGAAAAGGATGATGAAAAACACAGGCCATGGGAGTCGTTAGACCAGGAGATTTGAGGTATATAATCTCCACAAAATAGAAAATAATGGGACGGATATTGATTTATGATAGTTTCAACAGAGGATAAGTGGACGTTATAAGATTCGATGGAACACTGTGGAGGAAGATATACATTACCAATTATAAAGTTGAAAGAATGAAGAGAGAACTTAACAAATAGCTGTTAAATGGAAAAGGATGAGAGGGAATAGTGAAAGAAGGAATATCCTTGCGAACAGCAATGAGCACACCACCTCCACGCTTACAGTTGCTTGTGGTAGAGGATTTGTCACAACGAAAAATATATTTTTTAAGGCAGAGTTCAGCAGAAAAATAATTACAATTAAGCCACGTTTCAGTAATAACAATAAAATAGTAAGTAAGATTAGCGGTGTTAGAATTAAAATTAAACAGCTTGTAACGTTGCAAAATTTGTAACAGTATTAACAATATACACTTGTTTGCCGTCCTGTGTCGTTTCCCCGATTTATTCTGATTAGCTAACCCCACACTGTGCGTTCCCATACCACAAATTGTAATTATCCCGCACTGACCGGTATATGTATGTTGTTTCCCACTGCTGCCCAACATCGTGAAAATTTCTGTTCATATTGTATCTATATATCATAATATAATAATATATATTATATACAATCGTATGTTATCCGTAATAAATACAACTATCAGCTCCAACCACTTCAGTCAATAACCACAACAACAACAACCACTTCAATCAATAGCCCATCCATCTTCAATCAAGTCAACAACCACAACCACAGTAGATATATGTACCCCCCAAAAATATCCCTTATATATCAATATACTTTTTTTTTACGCACGTATTCCCTTAAATAATTATCCCTCTCAATTCATTCTTAAATTATCCCTCTCTACCCAAAAGTACTCATTTAATGTTTAATAAATCTAATGACCAATATAGGTAATTTTATTTCTTTATTCTGATTAATTGATTTTTAAGTCCTTTTTTTTTAAAAAAAAAACCTATTGGTTCAGCCAACACAAAGTATATTGTGCTTGGCCCGGCCCTTAAGTCACTGTTGAGTGTCCCAGTCGACAGTGGGTAAAAAGTAAGCCCATTTTATATGAAGGCCAAAAGCTTACAAACTTGGTACGAGGACCGCGACAATTTTGTTAGTATCCAAAGAGATTGACAGGAGATAAAGTTCCCATGCTTAGTCTCGTTGAAATCTTCGACCGTTTTTTGGAACAACACGTGGAGATCCATTTTTATAGGATATTGTAAGATCCGACTCACCAGCTACCGTACGACATTCGCAAATTTGCCGTTTATAGTCTTTTCTATTCTCTATGTCTACATAAATAGTTTATAGTAATAACACAGATATATATATATATGTGAGTAATAACGCTATAAATAGTAACTATAATCGCTATTCGTTACAAACGACGATGATATTATAATTGAAATAAAAATGACATTTTGCCGACAATGTCAAATTTTTTGCCAAATTTGCGATTTGCCGATTGAGATCAACCACTTGGGGGTAAACCACCCCTACCCCCGTTTGAAACACCCCTACATACATGTGCAGAACAACTGTATGATATGACCTCGAACCATTGTACTGTCATATTATGAAGTTTTATCCCCCCCCAAATTATAGGTGGACACCAATACCAATATAATAGAATCAAAGGACCGGTACATACTGGGCATTTTAAAAAACCAAGAGTTTCATATGATAACTCTTGTTTCTTTAAAACGCGCTGTGTACCGGTCTTGAGGCGTGCGCCTGTATAATTTTTCATCTTCAAAAAATATTCCACATAATAATGTGTACCTAGATAGTTTAATTCATAATTTTAAATTATAAAAAAATTATAAATTCATAATAAAAATATAACATTTATATACTTACGTATATATATACTACAGTGAGCACAATTTAATACCTAATAAGGCCATGTAAATAAGTATTTTAGATTCTGAGCGAAGCGAAGAATGTGTTGGTTTTACAATGATGTGTGATTTTTTTTTGTTTTGTTTTGTTTTTTTTTTTTTTTTATGTCTGGGTACAAAAATACTACCCGAAATAATGCTCCGATTTTCACGAATAGGGTATGTTTCCGGTAGCAAAGTGGATGTAGTTGGTACTTTACTTAGGTCATGATTGAATTTCTCAAAATTGACGCTATGCGGTAGAAAAAACGGCATTTTTCGCGAAAAATGAAATTTCGACGAATTCTATCTTTATATTTCACGATAACTCAGGCAATTTTTAAGATAGAGACCTGAAATTTTTTTTGGATGTTCACATAGCTCATAGCTACTATATATATGTGGTATAATTTTAGAACCATTATGTTAATTTTTCTCCAAAATATAAGACTTTGAATATTTCGTAAAATTCACGTTTTTACGTATATAATGTGTGATAAAATTGTCAATTTTGGATATTTTGGTCTGAAAATTTTACTGAAGTATACTTACATATTACTTAACATCATACTAAAATATTATAAAAATCCCAAGTCAAAATTTTTTTTATAGCTGTTTTAAGTTGATATTTTTAGTAAAACGAAAATCTTAGAATCAATACGTATAAATAAATATTCTGAAAACACTTTTACTACCCGAAATAACGCTTCGATTTTCACGAATAGCGAGTTTCAGATGTAAAAGTTGTTGTAGATGGTACTTTATTCAGGTCATTTTTCGAATTTCTCAAAATTGACTATAAGCAGTAGAAAAAACTTCGAAAAAATGACAAAAAACAGCATTTTTCACGAAAAATGAAATTTTGACGAATTCAATTTCTATATTTCTCGATAACTCGGGCATTTTTTAAGATAGAGACTTGAAAATTTTTTTGGGTGTTCACATTTCTACTATATATATATGGTAAAATTTTGGAACCGTTTTTAAATTTTTTTACAAAATATAGGACTTTGAATATTTCGTAAATTTCTCGTTTTTACGTATATAATGTTTGATAAAATTGGCAATTTTTGGTATTAGGGTCTGAAAATTTTACTGAAGTATACTTACATATTACTTAATATCATACTAAAATATTATAAAAATCCCTATTCTCAATTTTTTTTTATAGCTGTTTTAAGTCGATATTTTTAATTCAAACGAAAATTATAATCTGATTGAACTTCGCTCAGAATCGTTTTTTCGAATGCAATGGTTTATCATTGCATTCAAATTCTAATTAAAATTAAACGCTATGATTCGCACACCTGTATCCTGTGCGGCAGGAGTATCAGCTCATCTTTTTTAAATTAATATTTTTGTCTTAAAATAATATTGAATATTTATAATAATTAATTTATATTCTTTACATTTTTAGGCAGATATTGAATATATTCATCAATTGGTTAATGATTTAAGAAAAAATGAACTAGAAATTATTTTAGATGCTGTAACAAAGAAATTTGGTAGTAAACTATGTTTTTACGTAAACGTGTTATATTTATTATCAGCTTCTTCTACAAAAACAAGAGTTTTGAAACACAAAATTGTACAAATTTATAAAGAGGAACCACAAATACAACAACAATAACAACAACAACAACAACAACAAACAACATATCATCCACCATCAACACAAACATCTCAACTTAATGGTCAACAACAACCAAATTTTTTACAACGGGTTTCACGACAACGTCCTTCTTTTACATTTAATTCTGAGCAATCTCTTAATGAAGTATCACCTACTCAAATTACTCAATTTGTATACTTGCTTTATTTTCAAATGATAACTACATTGCCTATACACTGTCATACAAATACAAATGCAGCAAATTTTACAGGTTTATTTTATCTTACAGATTGTGTCAGGCATTCTATTGTAACATCATGGAATATAGCTAGACAAGAATATAAAATACAAATTATTTTAAGATTAGTACAAATTGGACTTG
Source organism: Tetraneura akinire (assembly GCA_021307375.1). Classification (NCBI taxonomy): domain Eukaryota; kingdom Metazoa; phylum Arthropoda; class Insecta; order Hemiptera; family Aphididae; genus Tetraneura; species Tetraneura akinire. The sequence continues at coordinate 1,120,803 of JAIUCT010000030.1, forward strand.
AAGAAAATGTCACTGAACTTTTACCATATAATATAAAAGTTAACTATGGAAACAGATTTAAAAAATTGTTTACAAAATACCTTATATATTACATTGTCAGAAAGACCACACGATTATATGGCTGGTGTTTATGTAGCTCAAAAATTAACTTGGAGTGAATTTCTAGTAGAACTTAAAAAAAGACCATTACGTAAATCTGAAAGAACAAGAGAATTGATAAAAAAAATCAATGTCTAGTGATGGTGATATGGGTTTAGACTCTATGTTTGCTACTGTTAAAGATCCATTTAGGTAAGAAAAGGATGGAACTACCTGCTTGAGGTTCAGATTGTATTCATTTGCATTGTTTTGATGCAATACAATTTCTTCAAATGAATGAACAAAAACAAACATGGCTATGTCCATTGTGTAAGAAAAAAGTAAGTTTCGAAAACATTGAAGTAGATGAATTTTTTTTATATCTATAGTTAAAAGTTCAAAATTGAGTGAAGACTGTGAAAGTGTTATCTTATTAGAAGATGGTACATGGACTAAATAGAATAATAAAGAATTTGCAAATAATTTTAATTCAAATGATAATACTAATCAAATAGAAGTTTTTACATTAACGGATTCTTCTGACGAAGAAGATATTCCAAAGGTAAAACGTGCAAAATGTAGCCCAACAAAAGTGGTAGAATCTTTAATAATATTTCAATGTACTCGTACCATAGAAACTGAAGATCAAACAAAAGAAAGTACTAATTCTAATGAAAATGATGTCGTATTCTACCTCAGTGTAAAGAACAGTTCATCAACTACTAGCTCATAGCAACAACCAATTATTTTATTAAATGATGAAATAAATCAAGAACCACATCCACAACATCAATATCCACATCAAAGAATTGAATCATCTAGTGTATTATTAAATCATTTTTACCTTCCAGGTAATTCAGTTACAGGAAGCAATAATAACAAAGATTGTAAACCTAGTAGTTCTGGAAATAGTAGAAGTAGGACTCGAGAAGAAAAAGATAAATCTCGTAAGGTTATATGTGTTATAACATTAGATTAAACACCTTGCATTAATCTTATAATAATTAAAAAATTTGTATATACTATTCATTCAAATTATTTAATTTTCACTATTTTATAAAAACTATGTAAAATATCTAATTTCATACCTTTGAAAGAAAAATATTTTAATAAAATCACTTTTATTATTAAATTTTATTGATATATTATAAACAATTATCGAAATCTGTTTATGTATGGTGATTTACAAACCTTAATATATAAGTAAATTATAAGAAATTAAAATATCATTCAAAAGCCATATTTGTTATTTAAATTAAACAACTAATAATTATTTTTTTATTATCAATAAGTTCAAATTTAATTCCATTTGTTATCTAAAATCATAGGCGTGTGCAGATTTCAAATTCAGAGGCAGCAGAAAATAAATCCAGCCCATAATTTCATTTATTTTATAGTTAATTTAAGGTAACACAATTATATTTAATCGTGTGTTGTTTAAAAAATATTTCATTGATTAAAACGAATTTTTTACAAATATAATGTAATTTAAGTATGATAATTTAATTTACAATGATGAAATGTAATAATTAGCAGTCAAAAAAAAAAAATAATAATAATAATGCAAGAAATAACTAAATAAAAATTGTATTACATTGTTTAAAAAAAGGTACTAGTGTGGGAAGGATATAGATGTAGAAGGAATAGCATTGTGGTTTGATTAAAATTTGAATGCAATGATGACAATTTTTGATTAAAATTTTAAATATTTACTAAAATGCATATTCTTTTAAATTTAAATATCAATGTAAGAATTTCATAATCCTTTCATTATCATATACTGGTATATTATAAAGTACGAGTACATATATGAACAACCAATAAAATGTTCATGTCTAAATTCAATATCTTCTGATTTATCATAGAATATTGAATTAATTTTTTCAAAATTTCAGTTCCTGTGAGAAATATCATATTTTTGTTATATTTTTGGTTAAATTAAGTTAAATGTTGATAAATTCCAAAAATGATTTTAATAAAGTACTAATTACATCCACTTTCCTAACAGTATCATATGTTGTTCGTGAAAATTGTAACTAGTTGAAAAATGTCTACATACATTACAAAAAAAAAATACATTATTGTAAAACCATTAAACCAATACATTCTTCACTTCACTCAGAATAATTTGTCTTAAACACAAGCCACAGTGATTCACATGTACATAGATGTAGGATCATTTTAAAACTAATGCTATTTTATAAATATGCTTAATATATCTTACAATCATTTTTAATTTGATTAGTTTAAATAGGAAAGAAAATGATTGAATACTTTAGAATATGAAAAACTTTAATGATATACATAAAAATGATTTACACCAATTTTATCTTGTATATAGAAAAGTAATTTAAAAGGAATTATAATAAATTCCTCCTCCAGTAGTGTTTTATCTTTTATAATATCACCATCTTCCAATTATTCAAGTGATAATGGAGAATCAACACCATCAATTAGGATACCATGATATGTGAATTTTACAGTTGCTCTGGGAAGACCATAAAAAGTAAATTATTTTGTGAAAAGTTAAAAATATTTAAATATAATATGATACAAAATATTTATTTTTAGATGACATTATAATATATATCCCTAGTATTTAAAATAATTGAATTCAATAATTACTAAAATTAAAAACATTCAACACATTGTAATATTTTGAAAATATAATTATTTTTATTTACCCATCAAAAAGTAATTTGTTTTATATTAAACATTGATTATAGAGGCAATATTATATAAATATTATTAGTCAAAAGTGATTGAAACATTTTATACTTAAGCGTCTAACAATTTAATATACAGTAATCAAAGTGGTTATTTGGGTGAGGTTTGCGCCTTGCCAAAAATATTTACATTTAAACTAATTCATCATCACACTTAAGCTTAAAAGTATAGAACAATCAATTAAACATTTATAATAAACGTATTTATTTTAAAAAATAATGTTTAAAAACTAAAATTTTCTATGATTTACTTTATAATGTACCACCCATCCCAAAATTTTAGTGTAGTACTGAAGTGCATAAAAAACTGTGATTAAATCATTTCTGTTATTATACACTGTTTGCCAAGAGAATGCAAATTGGTTGGGCATCCAAATTTCACCCACCAAACTAAGTAATTTGTTAAATGTTTATGAGCAGTGAACAGTGTGACACTGGCATTGCTGTTCACGTGACATTCAATTGTTTCCACCGTGCCTAGTCCATTCCGAGTTCATGTGTTGCTTTTTAGATGATATGGCCGTTTGATATTGGTTTACTTGATCTTCTTGTTTACTCAATAAACTTTTAAGTTGTTGCATTACTGTAGTTACATCTTGTAGCATAACCAACGAAATGTCATCAGGAAACAATGATCTAAGACGACTGTGTTCTCGTAACATTTGTACTTGTTCTCTATGATAAATTTTTTTTTATTATATCAAATATAAGTAATTGGTCTTTAAAACTTACAAATTTCCACTATACAGTGTAATATTTAAGTATTTTTGTAGAATATGAGCACATTTAGAAATAGTACTTGTAGGAAACAATGTCTGAACTAGATCATCTAAAGTCACCAATAGATCTGAATAATATACATATGGTTTGGCATTAATACAGCGAATAGCTTTTCCTTGGACATATGCAATTTGAATCTAAATTAAAAAAAAAAAAAATTATAAAAAAAAACAATTACTTTGACTTCTCCACTACTATTAGAAACTAATATTTGTTGATTGTTATAAAATATTATGTTAATACATAATATTCTATTTCAAAATTATACACCTTTTATATATATAAAATTTATGAATTAACTTAATATAATATAAATAAATATTAGGTAAATTATTATAAAAAATTATCTATAATGTATGCATATACTTTTTAATAGGGTGTTAATATACAATAGGTACACTATATTGTTTTATAAATAAATAAATAAAGACGGCCTTTATTTATTTTATTTATACTAAAACAAATTAGATTAATGAAACTAGGCAGGATACTTGTTGCTGAAATGTAAAGAAGCAAAATTCTTAAGGCTGGGCCAAAATCACTTTTTTCCGATAACTGATATTTTTGTCCAACATTAAACTGATAACCGATATTTTAAAAAATAATTGCCTGTGCTTTTTATCCACGAGAATTTCAATCGGATCCTGTGATGACAAACTCGAAATTATTAAAAAATATCCAACATAAAAAAAAATGAGCTGATACTACTGCCGCACAGGATACAGGTGTGCGAATCATAGCGTTTAATTTTAATTAGAATTTGAATTCAATGATAAACCATTGCATTCGAAAAAACGATTCTGAGCGAAGTTCAGTCAATTATAATTTCCATTTGAACTAAAAATATCAACTTAAAACTGCTATAAAAAAAAATTGTGACTTGGGATTTTTATAATATTTTAGTATGATGATAACTAATATGTAAGTATACTTCAGTAAAATTTTCAGACCTAAATACCCAAAATTGCCAATTTTATCAAACATTATATACGTAAAAATGAGAATTTTACGAAATATTCAAAGTCCAATATTTTGTAGAAAAATTAACATAACGGTTCCAAAATTATACCACATATATATAGTAGCTTTGTGAACACCCAAAAAAATTTTCAGGTCTCTATCTTAAAAATTGCCCGAGTTATCGAGAAATATAGAAATCGAATTCGTCAAAATTTCATTTTTCGTGAAAAATGCCGTTTTTTCGTCATTTTTTTGAAGTTTTTTCTACCGCTTAGGGTCAATTTTGAGAAATTCGAAAAATGACCTAAATAAAGTACCAATTACATCCACTTTGCTACCGGAAACGTACCCTATTCGTGAAAATCGGAGCATTATATCGGGTAGTATTTTTGTACACAGACATAAAAAAAAAAAAAAAAAAAAAAAAAAAAAATCACACATCATTGTAAAACCAATACATACTTCGCTTCGCTCAGAATCTAAAATCTAAATTTTTCTAATTACATGAGCTGATATTTTTTTAAAAATGATATTAAACTGATATCGGATATATTAGAAATATGACCTGGTGATCGGTCAAAATATCTCCAACCAAAATATCTTTATTCAATAATATCTCCAGTTAAAATAACTGCAAATCCGAATATTATTGAATGCTGAAAATTTCCCCTATAACTCCTATATATGACTTCAGTGGGTTAATTAAATAAAGAAAAATAATTTGTTAACCTTGTATGCCACATTATTAGATGTGTCATGTCCCCGAGGACGATCTGGAATTATTTTTAACTCCCATCCACTATTACTTTGAGCACTTTGTGGAGTTGGACTTGATGGTGGTGATGATAAATCAATGATTTCTGATGTAGCAGTTGCACCTGTAGTCATGTTGGAATATGTAACAGGATTACTGAAAGCAAAAATAATTATTATTCATTCTTAGTACATTGATAAGAGTATTAACTAAACAAATACACTTACTTAGCAATAGAAGATGAACTAGCACGCACCAAAGGAGGTGGTGGAATATTATCCATATTATTCATTGAACTGTTGTTTAGTTGCAACATAGTTTTAAACTGAAATATTAATATAAATAAAATTTAGAATTGTCTTTTTGAATACAATCAAATAAAAAATGAATAATATAACTCATAAAAAAAAAAAAAATATCAATATTTAATATAATATATATAAAACAAATAGGTATTTCAATGACAATTAGATTTAACTTCATAGCATAAGATACCTAAATACTGTTGTCTAAATATACTATTACTTCAATATAATGTAAAATAGATATGCTAAATATAAATTAAAAAGTAATATATAATACCCAGAAATAAGAGACAAATATTTTTATTTATTATTTAAATTATGCAGAAAAATATTGTTCCAATTTTCTAAAACTTTAAAAGCCATCAATTTACATTTGTATAATGGTTATAATTCATAAGTTTTGTTAAAATTATGAATACAAATTATGTTTATAAAAAAGTAAACATTAGTATACCTATAAATAATATGTAAAATTGAAAAATATGGTGAAGTCCCAAATAGCTAACCTAACCTTAAAACTATTTAAAATATGTTAAAAACTATAATCAATATCAAAGCAAAAATTTTTAAATATATTGAAGCAAAATTTAATTTAAAAATTATTAACACATACTATTTGATT
>JAIUCT010000030.1:1147999-1199692 GCA_021307375.1 Tetraneura akinire
ACTTTCTCCTTTGAAGAAAATTAAATGCATGTTTAATGAAATTGCCATGACAAAAAAACAATAAATAATATTTTCAAATACTTACAGAAGTTATTGTTGAAGGAATATTTGTATATCCTACATATTCTTCACATACATCATTACTCTGCAACAAATATATATAAATTTGTAGATACGTAAATATTATTTAGATTCTAAAGCGTAGCAAATAAAAGAATGTATTGCTTTTACAAAGATGCTTTTTTTTATTTTTGTAATCAAATGTTAAGATAATAATAAACCTACATCGAATTTCCTTGGAATTTCTAGTCCTGCTTCCACGACGTTTTCATCACCGCACACGACAATATTACCACCCATTATTTCTAAAATATTTTCATCTTCAATCGAAAGTGGTTCGATATGTTGGTCTATACCTCCACCGGTTTTTTGCAAACTTTGTTTAATATCAGCAGCTTTTCTCTTGACCCTGCTTCTTTGATCGTTCCAATACTGAGTGAATATAATAAAAATAAATTTATAATTACCATTATATTTGTAGAGAATGCATAGGAGATAATTTTTTATAATTTGTAAAACTTACTTTTTGCCAGTCTTTTACAGTTTTAGCAGGTCCTATATAATTTAACTGTAATGTAAGCTCATTCCACAAATCCTGATATTTCTGATATGTCATTTCAGCAGAAAATTTTCGAGTTCGCATTCCTTCATGATTACTTAAAAATGTAGTTATTAGCTCTTTCTGTTCAAATGTAGCCTTCTTTCTGGTACTACTCGCAAACATATTTAAGAGTATAATAAATAAATGAATATTAAAAATAGTTATTCAACACTCAACACTCAACAGTAATCAATAGCCAACAAACAGACAAATAAGTTAAAATTAAAATAATTGTTATATGTAATTGATAAACGTATTTAAGAGAATAGGCAAAATGATTACGTTCACTACGCTGATAAAGCCAAATGTTGCGTTTATGCCAACTACGTTCAATGTGATGAATACGCATTATCGGAATCGGCCCCCAGCAGCCAGACGGAATAAACCCCCTCCCCCGCCTCCTAACGGGTAACGATAACGCACGCCCAGGCGCGACGGTCGGAATTCCGATGCGATTGCCGAGATTGTCCCTACACTGTGACGTCATCGGTCGTTGGTATGCCGTTCGAATTAATGTACAATAATAATAATTGTGGACGTCGAGTTTTCATATAGTAATAATTAAGATTTTCTAGTAGTATCATTTCTTTTTTTTTTTTTTTTTGTATTTAAACTAAGACATTCCTAACGTAAGGCTATCTATATCTATATCTAAATTAAACTATTAACATGCTAAATAAAAATATTTTAGTTGCTAGAGATAAATAATAGTTGGTAGTTTAGATATACAAAGTAACAATGTGGTTATAATACTATACTTATATTTACATATTTACAAAAAAATTTAATGACTAAAGTAACGTAGAGGTTCCTGAGTGGTCAGGAAGAATCGCATGTGTAGACTGAAGATTTGGGTGTTGAGAAGTTTGGCTTAGTGTATGAGGTCGTGGGGACGACCTCTTTTTAAACGACGATTAGTTGGGTGGGTGAGAAGGTTGTAGTGAACTGCACCTGATGAGTTTGAAAGAGAACAGTGGAAATTTATCGCTAATTTAATATGATCTTCAATTTTTTGAATTTGAAAATCTTTGTGTATATTTGCATTTCTGACAAACCATGGGGCGTTTGCAATTATTCTGAGGATTTTTTCTTGTACAATTTGCAGTTATTTGATATGCGAGCGGGCACAATTACCCCATACCGGGCAAGCATAGGTGAGAATTGGGCGTATAATTTTATTATTTTTGAATAGATGAATTTTTGTTCAGGATGGGATAAAGCATCGAGATTCGCTGGTGTGCTTGCAGGACTTTGGATGCAATGTGAGGCCGCCATGTGAGTCGTTTGTCGAGAGTTACACCTAGGTATTTAACCGTCGGTTGCCAGGGTATATTTTCAAATTTTAGTTGATGGGGGGGGGGGGGTAGTGTAGCGACATAAACTAAAAATAATCCCAATGCACTTTGAGGCGTTGAATTTTATCTTTCAGTTTTGACATCAGTGTGAAAGGGTATTTAAGTGATCCTGCAGATTTGAGGTTATTGCTTTAACGTTGCGTGATTCTGTGTAGATAATTGTATCATCAGCGAATAGAGCAATATTTGTGCGTGGTGGGGATGTCGGAAATGTAAAAAAAAATAGGACCAAGTTTGGAACCTTGAGGTACACCAGCAGTGATAGGCTTGAGGTTAGAGGCACTATCGTTAATTCTGACTGAGTATTGTCTATTTAATAGGAATGAGCGAATTATATTAAAATGATATGTTGGTGTGTTTATGTTACGTAGTTTAAAAAGGAAGCCTTCATGCCACACTTTATCAACGCCTTTGAAATGTCAATGAAAATTGCGCCAGTGCATTTCAAACGCTGAATTGATGTGTTCCGTGATCCGTAGTAGTTGTTGGACGGTAGAGTGGGTAGATCTGAAACCAAACTAGAATTTCGGAATGGCATCCGTGATATTCAAATAGTCGAAGAGTCTGGTGTGTATGACTTTTTCAAAAAATTTTGATAAGAATGTTAGGAGGCTAATATGCCTGTAGCTGTCCGGATTGGTCTTATCTTTTCCCGGTTTTTTTTTATAAGGATTATCGTTGCTATTTTCCATTTAACAGGGAAATAGCCAATACGTAACAGTGGTCACCATGTTTGGAGCGAGCTCCTACTACCCGGTGCCAGGTCTATGAGATTTCTCTCTTCACCCGACAGCGGGGACACCCGTACTTGGGTAGTAATCATGCCTTTCGTGCGGGCAGCGCCAGGCGAGAGGCCTAGACCCCGTCACCCAGCTACCGGATCGCTTCGTGTGGTCAATCCTTCCACAACCCCCGGTAAGGTCACGACACTATCCAATTCGTTTCTTATTGCGGTATAAGTAACCGTCAGGTTTTTATTCTCCACCCGGGAGTCGCCCTAGGGCCCTCACCGTTAAGCTTCGCCAAGTCAGCTTGCGACTTTTTACCAATTCCGTCACCGTTTGCACAGTGACCGCCACTACGAATCCAACCCAGACTGGATTGCCAGCCGGTTCTTTACTCCCGACCAGTTCCTTTCCCAAGTTTTTCCCGTAGTACTCGTTTCCCGGTTTTTATGCGGACGTCGACGAGACGGACGTTTCGGTGTTACCACCTCCCAGTATTCGCCTTTTGCTACTGGACCCGGCTGGGCTATTGGTCGGCCCGTCACCGCGCGCAAGCCTTGGTTTACGCGGGCGTGCTGTGGTAGCAACCCCTCAGTTAACGAGAGATTGCCCCTCCTCACTCACAGAGTGCATGCAGAGTAAGGACTCATGCATTTCTTCCGTTCCCCGCGTTATCGCCAGACGCACTCAGCCCCTTGCGGGGCGTGAGCCACTGACCGAGTTCACAGAGCCTGGCCCCGTAGAGACAGGACTCCGCGTTCCCTGCGCCATCACACCAAGTCACCAACTCCGCGTCACCGACGCCCCCAGCCGCAACAAGTGACGGCGTGGGTCCACAACCACGCGCCCCAGATGCACTCAGCCCCTTGCGGGGCGTGAGCCACCGGCCGAGTCCACAGAACCTGGCCCCGAAGAGACAGGACTCCGCGTTCCCTGTAACGTCAAAACGAATTCCATCGCCGCGTCCCAGACGCCCCCAGCCGCAACAATTTAGGTACGGCGTGGGTCTAACTGCCCCGCGCCCCAGAAGCACTTAGCCCCTCGCGAGGTTTGAGCCACTGGCCGGGTTCACAGAGCCCGGTCCCGTAGAAACGGACTCCGCGTTCACTGCACCATCCAAATAAACACTCCAACGCCGCGTCCCAGACGCCCCCAGCCGCAACAATTAAGGTACGGCGTGGGTCTAACAACCCCGCACCCCAGACGCACTCAGCCCTTTGCGGGGCGTGAGCCACTGGCCGGGTTCACAGAGCCGGATCCCGAAGAAGCAGACTCCGCGTTCCCTGCACCATCCAACTGTTGTAACCCCGGTTGATTCCGTGAGTTACAGAGTTCTTTTTGGTTGTCGATTTGTCTGGTTTAACCGACCGATTCACTTCGGACTTAACTTACCGAACGACGTCGTATGTGTTAACATACGCACAATAGATAATACAATATATATTATCGATATCTATATATATATGATATATATATATATATATATAGATATATATGTGTGGTTGTACTTTAATTACTCGTTTAGAATAAAAACTCACTTTTAGCTATAATCTGAATTTTATTAATAAGGAAAATAATGAATAGTACATACACGGACTGGGTAGTCGCCAAGACTGCCGTAGTCCTTGTTGTCGTGAGAACCCGTGCCCGGCCACGGCGTAGTTATTTGTTATTTGCCGAGTCAGCTACTATACGCCGAGACTCGTGCAGGGGTTCACAACACAACGAACACTCCGACGTCGCGTCCCAGACGCCCTCAGCCGCAACGGCTAAGTTACGGCGTGGGCCACCGACCAGTCACCGAACCGCGCAATTCCACGGCAGTCGAGGAAAAGCGCCGAAAAGCCTCAAAGACCTCCCGACTCCTCACCAGCTCCCGCGGGTTATACGGCCAGGGCTGTTCCAAACGTCCCATTAGTTCGACCAATGCCCGCCTAGCGCTCGCGAGATACGAGCACTCGAAAACGACGTGAGACGCCGTGTCCGGTTGCCCGCACTGCTCACATTCGTTGGTTGCAGACTTTGCAAAGCGGCAGAGGTAGGACCTGAACGCCCCATGCCCCGTGAGGAACATAGACATCACATGCCCGACTTCAAATCCGCTACACTGGGATCTATAATGAACCTCGGGGAAGTAAGCGTAGAGAAATCTACCCTTCTCACTCCCCGTCCACCTCTCTTACCATACCCTCATCATCTCATCTACCACCTCATATTCACTTCCTTTACCATGCCCATCTCTCCTCCTCCTAGCCAGTTGACAAGCCTTTCGTACCTCGAGATCCAACCGCAGGACTCCCGCAAGTACCGGTAAGGCCTCCGAACTCGTCGTCCGATAGGCTCCCGTTACCGCAAGGAGCGCCTTCCGCTGTGCCCTCAGAAGTTGCTGTTTCTTCGTCGAGTTCAGCGCAGCGTCACCCCATACAGCGGCCCCGTAAGTCATACGTGGGAAAAATACACCGAAGTATATCGTCCGAGCTGTACGACCACTAAGACCCCAGGACGGAGCAATGATACGCCTCACTCTCAAAAACATCGGGGCTGCCGATTCCGCTACTCTTCTCACGTGACTCCTAAACTTCCACGCCTCGTCCAGTGTAACCCCCAGATATACCATCTCGGTCACTTCCTGGAGCCGTTTCCCACCCATCCGTACGGAATAAGGCGGCACTAACCTCCCCATCAGACACATGACTTTCGTCTTTGCATCCGAGAAGGAAAGCTTCATGCCGCGGGCCCATTCGCACGCATTTACTAACCGGGCCTCCGTCTTTCGGATCACCTCGGCCCGAGACTTCCCCGCTACCAGTAGCAACTCGTCATCCGCGTAGCTAACCGATAGTTCCCCTTCGCGCTCATCCAGACCCAGTTACGAGTCCATTAAACGTTCCAGAGTTCGGGGCCGTACCGCGAGCCTTGGGGACAACCCTTGGACAGAAGCCGGGAAACCTCTACCTTCGACACGGTGAGCGTAGCATGTCTGCCCACCAGATAGTCCCGGGTTATTCGCACTAACCTTTCCTCGGCACCCATTTCTTTGAGACGATGCAATACCGCCGGCCACTAGGCGTTGTCGAACGCCCCGGAGATGTCCAAGAACACCCCAAGAACGTACTTCGGTCCATTCCCTAACTCTCAGTATTGCATCCGTTGTAGATCACTTCACTCGAAATCCGTACTGATTTTCATTCATCCTCGGTCCAATCTGTTCCCTAATCCAATGGCAAATTAGATACTCCAGTGCCTTTGACAACACCGGGAGTAGGCTAATCGGCCGGTAAGACTTCGGGTTGGATCGGTCCTTGTCATGAGACTTCAGCAGGGTGACCACCATCGCTCGCTTCCAACACGCCGGAAATTCCGCCTTCTCCCAACACTCATTGTTACCGTCTTCAGGATGATCGGCGCCGCCGCCCTGAGAACTCTGGCCGTGACACCATCGTATCCCGGGGCTTTGTCGCGTCCCATCCTCCATATCGCTCTCCTTACCTCCTCCTACGTGAAACATACAGAGTGGGTACCGTCATAGACACCGGTCTCCCTTATTACCGCTCTGGAGTCCTCAAAGAACACCCCGGTCTCATTTCTGAGCCGGAGATGCTCCTCGGATTCCCCTTCGCAGTTGTCCGGTGGTACCAACGTCTCAAGTAGCAGTTCCGCCGAGTCGACCAGCCCCGAGGTGAACCCTTCACCTTCCTTTCGGAGTGTGGACAAAACGCCCCCCGGAGTCGATCATCGCGCCGTCTCTGCACCACTTGTATACGGGCCCCCATTTGTTTTCGTTCCCATCTTTGGTCACAAACTGTGTCCAAACCTTTTCCTTTTCTCTTCTCCTAACCCACGTGTACTTGTTCCTAATGACCCTGTACTCGCTTTCTAGTCGGTTCCTTTCCTCGCTTTCCCCGAGCCTCGCGTTAGCTTGCGCACGCCTCCTCCTCCGGATCTCCCGACGGATCTACGCTAGACCAGTGGTAAACCTCCTAGGTTTTTGCAAAGACCGGGGCTTCACCTTCGGCATCGACGCATGACAAGCCTCCGTTAACGCCCGAGTAAGGTAATCCGCTCTAGAGTGCACATCACCCTCAAGCCAGTCGGATCTGCCGTTAAACAGCTCACCGGCCAGCCTAAGTCTGAAGGCACCCCAGTCGGCTTTCCTCACCTGGAAACGGATTTCCGTTTCTTCCCTCTGACCCTGTTCTCCCCTTTCGTACACAAAAGTTATCAATCTGTGGTCACTGTCCACCGCCGAGGACACGTCTACCGCCCAATCTCGGACAAGATCGACCACCTCTGGTGACGCAAGCGTCACGTCCAGGATAGCCCATACCGGTCATAAACGTTGGAATGTTCCCCGTGTTGCAGCATCTGGCATTGACGTCGCCCCCGAAGATTTGCCTTCCAGTCAGACCCCTAACAACCGATTCCAGCCTTTCGGCATGGAGATCGGTCGATTCGGAGAACTGAAAGTAAAACGACCCAAAAACGAGTGCTTCGCTTCCGACCAAGATTTCCGCCACCACGTAGTGGGCGCCGCAGAACTGCTATATCGTCGCTACACCCAAATTGGGATTCACAACTAAAATCGCCGCCCTCGGAGCCTCACCCGGTGGAGCGCCGACAATCACTCGAAGCGGGCTTGATCCTATGGACACAATCCCGCCCCTCGTAACATACGGCTCTTGGATCAACACGACATCCAGTCCCCTCGTCCTAACCTCTTCTAGCAGGTCGTCGGTTGCCTGGCGACCCCTACCCAGGTTTATTTGACCTACTCTCAACTCGTCCATTTGAATTTCAGGGCCTCTCGCCTGAAATTTCTCTCCCATGTCCGACATCTCGACGTATCTCCCGAGGTGTGATCGGCGGCCCATCCCGCGGCAGCGCAGTTAGCGCAGCGCCGCTTGACTGGACCGGCGACATAATGCGCAATGTGATGCGCACCAGCGCACCTCGCGCAGACCGCCACAGGTGCCTTGCAGGATATCCCCAGATGCCCGTATCTTTGGCACCTATGGCACCTCCGAACGGTCACCGAGGGACCCACCCGACACTGCAACAGGCCCACACTCAGCACGCGGCCCACAATCGCACCCGCAACCTCGGGAGTTACCTTACCCAATACGTAACAGTGAATTAAATAAGGTAGACAGCAGGACGAATCCTTTCCTTTTGTAGGTAATTTTTTGTACATGAGATTCGTGATTTTGTCGTGACCTGGTGCTTTTTTATTAGGAAGATTCTTAATAATTTGCTTAACTTCATTTGGAGTAACATGGTCAATATATTTTTGAACCGAGTAATCAGGTTGCTCCAGTGCACGCTTGACTCTAGAATCGTTGTTTAGATTACCTATGCTATGGTTATGCTAAAAGGTGAGGTGCAGAATATCTGAGAACACGTTACATTTATCTATGTCAGATATAACTAGATTTGAGTCTTTCATGATTAAGTAACCTTTTAGTTTCTTTCCATAAGTTTGACTCGCCAGGGTGCGTGTTAGACAAAAATTTATTATACGAGGACACTCTATAGTTTTGAAGGGCCACTTGGACTTCTTTAGTGAGTTTATTTAGAATTTTTTTTAACTGCAGGGTTTATTTGATTTTGCTAAATGCGCCTAATGTTATGCTTGCGTCGAATAAGTGAAGAAATGGATGGTGGTATGAAACCGAAACTAGGTGGTTTTATCAATGCATGGTTTGAGCAAGCTCCTGCAGCAACAGTGACGACTTCCGTGAAGTAATCGGCTGTTTGTTCAGCAGTTTGAATCGTAGAAATAGTTTTAGGTATTATTAGACTAGATTGCACACCGTTAGAAAATTTGATCCAATCTGGTTTGCCTTTAATTAATGAGTCATTTTTCTGGTATTTTTGGGGAGATGAGTTTAAAGTTATTTTTACCGGGACGTGATCTGAGTCAAGTTCTACTAGGGCAGGCATGTCAAACACGCGGCCCGTGGCTACCAATATTAATGATTAAAGTAAAAAAAAATTATAACATGTTTATTTTATATCAAAACCAAAACCGTATCTAGATTTTTTTTTTTGGGGGGGGGGGGGGGGGGTACTAAATTTTGAAAAGAATGAAATGGTTAATTTTTTTAAATTTACACTGTACTTTTTGTGTTCGTAAAGAAATGAAAAATTTGTATAAAATATGTTTTTGTGCGGCCCACATAGTTAATTAAATATATTTGGCCCACTTGATACTTTGAGTTTGACATGCCTGTGCTAGGGGTTCATGTACACAGTTAAATGGTACTGATTTGAGGATTAGTATTCTAATATGTCAGGAAGTCGATTTATGTCCGACGGAAAATAAGTAGGATCACTTGGAGCGGAAAAGAGCGTATTGGATATAAAAGATTGTAATTTATGGCCGTTCGGGTTAATAACGCGACAGCCCCAATAATAATAATAATTTAGACTCAATAATTGCTCGTAGTCTAAGATATGCATATGACGGCTGGGAGGTTGATAAGCACTAACCAGAGTAGCATATCGGTTATTGAGTCTAATTAGCACAACTACGGCTTCAAGACTTAGTAGGTTTAGTGTGGGCATTTGTTGTTGGATAATTCGATTACGGACTAAGATGGCTACTCCACCCATAGCGCGTAAATATGTGACGCGGTCGGCCCGGTACATTTTATATCCAGGGAAATTGATTTTATCTGTGTTCGATAGGTGCGTTTCCGTTATACATGCGATATCAATGTTGTGGTGGTTGAGAAAGGCTAAGAGAGCGTTCCTTTGAGATTTCAAACCGTTGGCGTTCCAGTTTTGTAAGGTCTCATTTAGATTTATGTGGAGGCTGTTGATCATGGTTGGTAGATTTTCAATTATTTTCTGCAGTAATTGCGATACAAATAGGTTAATTAACGGTAAAAGTGAATTCATAAAATCATTATCCGTGTTTTTGTTTGAATGGTTATTTAGTTTATTTTTCGTAGCAGAAGCGTACGAATGCTTATCAGCGACCGCGCTAACATGCGGTTTATTTGACGCATGCACGGGGAAGCTATGTTCGGCTTGGAAATTACTCCGCGGTAATCGAAGTATGTTATTGTTACCGTTTTTTTTTTATTTTTATTTTTTGAAATATCTTTGTAGTATGTACAACCGCTATAACTTGCCGGGTGGTTACTATTACAGTTAACACATTTAGGTGGCATATCGTTAGATTTTTGGAAAAGGCTATAATGATGGTCACCTGCACATTTTACACACCTAGGTGGTAAATGGCAAAATTTGTTTGTGTGTGAGAAGCGTTGGCAGTTAGTACATTGTGGGATGTCTATTGATGGTCTTCTGGTTCAACGACTACTACACAATGTAAGAGTCTGTTTAGGGAGTATACGTATACTTGTGGAAGGTTTCGACAGTAGAACGGCTACGATAGGTAGCGGACTTTTAAATTTGTTCTGAAGGCGTGTAATTGATGTGACTTCAAATTTTAGTTCTGTAAGCTCATTGTATATACATTGTTCGACAATATGTACAGGAAGGTTTCTGATAATTAGTGACAACTGTTTATTTTCTGGAAATTGAAAAGTGTAATATACTGCTTTCAATTTAAGAACGCACTTAGTACTCTAGTATTGGACCACGTCGAATTGCGAATCTAGAGAAAGCTAGTAAAAATGTTTCAGTAGAAAGGTCTGAAGCCAACTCCAAATGAAGCGCTTTAGTTGTGCACACAAATAAGCAGATGTATGCTGCAGTGAGTGGGGTTCTTCTTTCACGGCTTCCTTTCATTCTGAGCGGACTAGCGTAATCTACTCCAGTGATAGCGAAGGGTTTTATTTGCTGGACTCAATACTTAGGAAGAGGAGCCATTTTTGGTTCCAAATTACGGGGTTTCACGATATACAAAAACGCAAACGTGATTTGATGATGCGACCAGCAGATTGGATCCAATAGATTCGTTGAAGATATGCCTGGAGAGCAGAAGCTCTTGGATGTTTGAGTTCGAGATGATGATGTTCAATAATAATATCAGTCAGACGATGATTAGAGGGTAGAAGAACCGGTTAGGTTAAATGCGTTCTCCATGTTATGGAATATCAGCATTCTGAAGTCTACTACCCACTCTTATGAGACCGTGATTGTCAAGAAACAAATCTAGTTTCCTGAATTGTTTGGAGCCACGTACACCATTTTTTAATCGTTGGATTTCTTCATTATAAACGTTCTGTTAAATGGAATAAATAAGTGCATCAAGGGCATAATGATATTCATCTGCAGATATTATATGATTTTGAATTGTTAACTTACAAAAGTTTATAAATCTGAGGCAATATCCAATAATACGTACAATTTTATTTAAAGAAGAACCTCGAGTTAACAAATCCAGAATTGATGAAGCTACGGTAAGGATCACTACACTCGATTTTCCTGTAGATTCGTCCTGTAGTATGGTATTATTCTCATCATTTTCCATTGCAGGTAGTACCGGCCATTGATCAGGATAATTTTGTAAAAATAACGGGCCAGTCCACCACAGCGGATGATTGATGAGTTCTGAAGGGAACAAGCCTCGAGATGCGCAATCAACCGGATTGTGGAGTGTGGGGACATGTCGCCAAATAGAAGGTGATGTGAGCTTTTGTATCTGGCTTGTCCGATTGGCAACGAATGTGGCCCAGCAGTGTGGCGATGAACGAATCCATACCAGGGCTGTTGTGGAGTCAGTCTATGCATATGTTTTAGTAACTTCCAAACGATCGATAAACGTATTTAAAACAAAATTTAATAGTTTAGCTGCTTAAACCGCACCACACAATTTAAGGCGGGGAATTGTACTTCTCTTTAATCAATGACGCAACTTTTGATTTTCCTGCCACCAACTGACAATGGACACTTATTGAAGTTTGAACACGAATGTAAATGGCTGCAGCATATCCCTTCTCTGAGCTGTCAGAGAACGCATGAAGGTGTATTGATGTACCATATCTTGAGTGAAGCGTCGAGGAATAGATATTCTTTCAATTAAAGGAATTTCCGATTGATATCGCGTCCATATCACTGCGATTTCGGCAGGAATCTGGTCATCCCATGAAATCCCTGATAACCATAGTCGTTGCACGAGATACTTGGTCATGAATATAATGGGGGAAAGTAATCCCAAAGGGTCAAAGATTCGAGAAATGTCTGACAGAATTGTTCGTTTTGTTGGGATTTGAGATGATGGTTGAGCGGTGAATGAGAAAGTGTCATTTCCTGGATCCAATTTCAAACCGAGAATTTTCAACTCAGAATTTTCGTCCTTATTGAACATAACAGAGGGTGACATTGCACAAGCCACTTCAGGAATCTTTTCTAGGATGTGTTCATTATTACTCACCAATTTTAGTAGCTCAAATTGAGCTTTAGAACAAAGGTTTATCAATTGCGATTGACATTGGTGTAAATCTTTCGTTGAATTTGCACCAGTCAGAATATCATCCACAAATGTGTCATTCAACAAAATAGCGGCAGCTAACAGAAAAGATTCACCATCGACATTAGCAAGTTCTTGGACGGTTTGGAGCGCTTGATAAGATGCTGCAGAAGTACCGTACGTAACAGTAGAAAGACGATATTTATCAATAGAAGACATAAGATTGAAACGCCAGAATATTCTCAGATAATCACGGTCTGCGGGATGTATCATAATCTGTCAATACATTTGCTTTATATCTGTCACGAATATGTACTTCCACAAACGAGCTCGTAATAAGACGGCTGGAATATCTGGCTGTAATTTTGGACCAGTTTACATACTGTCATTCAATGATAATCCAATAGAGGTACAAGCAGATGCATTAAACACTACCCGAAGTTTGGTAGTGCTACTGCTGTGACGGAGTACATAGTGGTGGGGAATATAATAATTTATTGGAGAATCATGCTCAGCTTCTGGAATGAGTTCCATATATCCACAGGTTATATAATCTTGCATAAAGTATAGATATTGTGCGCGAAGCTTATCATTTCGACTTAATCGACTTTCAAGGGCTTTAAACTGATGAAGAGCTGAAGTTTTTGAGTTACCTAACAAAGGACAAGATTTCCGAAATGGAATAGTAACCATAAATCGACCATTAGTAAGTCTAGTTGTATTAGTTTTATATATTTGTTCAGCTACCATATCTTCAGGACTCAAATGTCGTATTTGAGGCAATTCTTCTAACTCCCAAAATTTCTTAAGAGTTAAATCTAAATCTTCGATAACAGATACATTCAATGAGTTAATAAATACTTGGTTAATTGATATAGTAGTTGGGCCGACTAGTACCCAACCGAAAACAGTTTCCATTGCAAGAGGTTCACCAGCTCGCCTGATGCTTTGACCACCCATGAGAATTGAAGGTAAAATATCTGCTCATAACAAGATATCAATTGAACCAGGTGAGTTGTAAGTAGGATCGGCCAGAGTTAGATTTTTAATATGTTCCCAATTTCCGACAGCAAATGGAATTTGAGGCGTTAATCCAGTTATCTGGGAAAAATTAATGCTTCAAGGCAGAAAGATGGAGTTTGACTTCCACGCGGTCTGAAGATTAGATTGGTTTTCCCGCGAACAAGATAAGGAGTGGAACTAGCAAATGTGGTTATGTGAAGTGATGAAGTCTGACGAGGGAGCATTAACAGATGAACGGCCTTTTCAATTATAAAGCTGGCTTAAAAGCCACTATCTAGAAGAGCTCTGAGCGTGTGACATTGGCCATTTTCTGCAATTACATCAACTAGGAGAGTTGATAATATTACCGTTCGATGCTGTTGACCTTTGACAATAAGTGATGTAGCACTAGTTGAACAATTATTTCCTGAGACAGTTTGAACATGTGTGGTTAATGGTGCCGAAGGTTTAGTATTGAAATGTAACAAACTATGATGTGGTCGATGGCATGTTGTGCATTTATATTTTGATGGACATGAGACAGAAGTATGACCTGGTCCTAGACAATTAATGCACAATCGATGTGTCTTAGCTAACTGAAAACGTTCATTCGGTTCTTTATTAGTTAACACTGAACATTGTCGTATTGAATGAGATTGACTGCATATAGGGCATTTACCGATACTTTGTATAGTAGAAGTATAGAACACCTTTTTTGACTGAATTGGACGAGATCTTGAATTAGAAAATAGATTCACTTTCAGTTTAGATTCTGAAGAACTAATTGGAGATATCTCAGCCGACCGAATATGACTGCGTAGAAAATCAATAAATTCGGTAATTTTGGGGCGATGTTGATCACCTACAACAAGCTCCCACCGAGAACGCAATTGGTAGTCTAGATATCTTTCGAATAAATGAATAAAGATTGGGCTCCATGTACGAGTATTAAAATCTAAGTTATCTAGAGCTGTTGTATTTTCCAAAATGCAATTCACAAGAGTTTTAATGGATTTCGCGTCTTTGAATTTAACTACATGTGGAAGCAACAAACAATCTAAATGAACTTTAGCTAAATCCCTTTTATTACCATATCTGGCTTTTAAAATTTTCCATGCACTCTTATAATTTTCAGCCGTGAGTGATAAATGGGTCATTAACGACAATGCTTCTCCTTCAAGAGCAGTTTTAAGGTATTCGAATCTTTCTACTTCGGGCAAATCTGGAGTGTGTGACAAGATGGATATAAATAAATCTTGAAATCCTTGCCATTCGTTTATTACGCCAAAAAAAGTGGGGAATTTTCATTTTGGTAGTTAAAAACAGGATAAATTATTTTGTATAGTAGTAGGTAAAACACAGGATTCAGACGTTTCTAATCTTGACGATAGTGGGAAATTGTGAACTTCTGCAAATGCAGCAAGTTCGTAGTATAACGAATCACAAAAATCAATCAAAGAAGCACTACATTGATTATCAACAACCTCACTAAGGGCTGTGTGTTGACCCTCTGCCATTTCCATAATTTGAATGTCCTCTTCGACATGACAACGGATATCATTTAATCCTAGTAACATTTGATGAATTTTAGCCCTTTTACCGATATTGGCTCGATCATTGTTAAAATCGATTGAGGCTTTAACGAAAGTGGTTGCACGATTTATAGCTCTGATTACGCGAGCCTTTGCATCAATATAAATAATAAAATCCTGATTTTCGGCCATTACGGATTAGAATAAATATGTGAAGAATGAGATCAAGGAAGGACTTTGGTTACAAAATGTTTAAATAATAATAAGAAAATGGTAATTAAAATGGCAAATAAGACTGTAAAAGGTAACTAAGTTTATTAAGGATCCGGCCCGAAGGAACAAAAAATGTATAAATAAATAAAGGGCGAAGGACCAGTGAGTAAAGAATAATAACTCACATGACAAAGAAAAATATACGGGAAAAGAATACGACGCGAAATATATTATAGATAAAAAAAATATGATAACTTTCAGCGGGAAATTGTGTGGACCGCTTCACTTGTGCAATGGCCACACAATTGTACAACACCTACCTAATGTATAACAAGAAACTAAAACTAAACAATAAAAATACAAAACTAAAGCTACGGTAACTGAAATGATAAGGATGCGACGATGGCTGGTAACTATGATGATGGACTGATGGGTTGTTATCTCGATGTTCTAGAGCGGCCTCTCACACACCTCCAGGTGTTGGCGGACTTACGCGGAATGACTGCGTCAGCGCAAGGAAATGAGTGGTCATGCACCAATCATGACGTGATTAAACTGTTCACTGTTGACTAATGACTAGTGAAAAAGATCAGGTAACGATCACGGTAACTTGAATGAGGTAACACGAAAATAAGTTAAAATTTAGCAACGAAAGAAAAAAGAACACACGATTTACTTCTGTTATAAAATTATAATAAAAAACACACTAATAAATTGATTCAGAACACATATATATAAAATTCAATAATAATAATAATAATGTACTGAATTCGCGTGCTACTCGAAAAGAAATAATATAATATTTCAGTTATAATAAAAAACAAAATGTAACTGACGTATGTGGACAAACGAAGCAAAGTTAACACAAAGTAAAAAATAGTAATAACAGTTTTATAAGTAATGTAAATTACAATTTGTTCGCAATGAACGGCGACAACGAAAGAAAATCGACAAAAAAGTAAGGACGTATGTGTTGCTGCAACAATAGCAAACATAGCTCACGACGACGAACAAGAACAAAGACGGGCGTTTACCGTTTGCAACAACAAAAATATAAAATTTAATAATTATAATATAAATAAAAATAATAATACGAATAATAATAACAATGACACTCAGTAAGAAATTATTAATGAGGGAAAGAAACAGATATATATTTTAATTAGGACGGGGATTAATTAGGAACGGACTATAAAAGGAATGATACGGCGTTTGGCGTCAGCGTGGAAGCCTTAGAAAAAACCTTAAATAAATAATAATAATAATAATTGCGTGAACAACGATGTTTAAACATTTTTTACAATGTAAATATTTTGAACCGTTCTTGATAATCAAAATCATCTGAAGGATAAATTGAATGTCTAATAGCAATGAAGAATGTAGAATAATGCCTATAAAAAAATATAAAGTTAATTTGTTGAATGAATACTATTGAAAGTAAAATACTCGATTTTGATTGTAAACAATTTTGATGTTAAAAAAATAATCACTTTTCAAATCATAAATACATGTAGATTCCATTCATGTTTTGGTACCTAGCTGAATCTATTGCCAATAGTTGAAGTGTAAAACCCATGTTGTAGTTTGTTTTATGGCTACTGGGTGGATACTGTTAAAAAATTAGACATTTAGAAACTAAAAAAATACATAAATATATATTGTATACCTACA
Source organism: Tetraneura akinire (assembly GCA_021307375.1). NCBI lineage: Eukaryota > Metazoa > Arthropoda > Insecta > Hemiptera > Aphididae > Tetraneura > Tetraneura akinire. The sequence continues at coordinate 1,164,541 of JAIUCT010000030.1, forward strand.
TACTTATTTCACATCCCCTCTATGAAAATTTTACCATAATTGTATGTTTCTTTGTATTTCATATAATATATAGCAAGTGGTCGAATGAAGTTTATAATCCTTACTGAGATGTATAAAAACTATTCAAAACTTTTTCAAGTGTTAATGTAGAAAATAAAAGTAGGTAGGTAATCTATGAAATGTCATTATATTTAAAGAAATTAATTATTGGCATTAGTTACGTTCTGATAATATCAGAACGCATCCAAGGAGGACCACGTGGAGGTTGCCAATATCCTCCTCACAAACATACGTTAATCTGTGCCCAACAAGTTTTAGAAATGTAAATTAAGACTGTCAACTATTAAAAGTCAATATAGAGACACAACCACAATGCAGAATTGACAACTAATAGAATATTAAAAAAATCACAAACACAATTTCACATGTCCATATTCTTCTTATTAGAGATATTTTTAATTTAAATTTTTTTATATTCAAACCACATCGTTTTTGGCGTTTATATGTATGTTGCCAGAATTTTTTATTACTTTTATGGCAATTACACTGTATTATTATAATTTTCATTATATATTTCCAAAATATATGTAATATAATAATTGTTTTTTTCTTCTGGTTTCGTGCTGTTTATTGTTTATTTTATATCTATATAGTTGGCAAAATGCAATATGACTGAAATCTATTGCTAACCACCTAAATTTAACATTCAAATAGTTACTTCTTTCTAAAAATTTACAATTAGATACTAAAAACTAACTGAAGACTTCTATGTACACGACATATAGTCATTGGTATGTGCCCGAAACAATATTCACTGGCAAATTGTATCTTACAAAATAATTGAGGTCTGTTATAAAACATAACGCCACTTTATTTTTTTGCTATGGGTACAGATACGTATGACATTACAGCACTTCATGGTATACCACATTGTTCGTACAACGATTACCATCAAACAAGTCTGTAATTTTTACCTTCACGGAATCAGCGTTTCGTATACGGGAGTTCTAGATCCCCTATAAGCTGTCCGTGTGGGAAGACCGGGGTGGACAAATTTATCCCAACACGTTCAAAAGTCACGCCCTGCGACTTGTTGATCGTCATTGAGAAAGCCAGCTCGACTGGAAACTGTTGCCGACGAAATTGGAGTTGTCCCTGAATCTGTGTCACTGATCAAGCTGTAAGCCTGGCCATGCAACACGAACACTTTCGGTCCTCGTTCTGGCAGCGCCTGAAACTGTTCATTAATTAAAGAAGTGAAAGCCATTAAACTATTGTACCTACGTACCTCCTTCTGGAAATGCCGGTCTTCGGCACTGTCAGCGTAGAGCAAACGACACAACACCATAGGTACTGGTTGCATGACTCTATCACCGGTCAACAACACTTTACCTTTACCTTTACCACAACATAAGAAGAAGTGTTGCCCGCTGAGTTCACCAGAAAAGTGTCTGGCGCGGCATGACTGACATTGAACGTTCATTGGACCTACATGAAACTGATCTGGATCGGGAGATCCGATTTGTGCAGTAAAAAGTCTATCGAGCACCAGGATGTTGTCCATTACCACATCGTCCACTGCACCACCTGAATTGATCTCTTCCTCATATATTTCAACAACCATCGCATCTTGTTGTGGTGTACTATCGACGTGCACAACTTCCACACCAGATGGAATGTCACTTTCTTGGCTATTATCAATAACCACAATTTCGTCAACTTCCATGGCATCCTATAAAAAAATAAAATAAATAAATAAATAAAATAAAAAAATCAAACGTTACAAATTTTTATACTTACTTCCAGTTCATTGCCCTGAGGGAACGGCAAATCATCTGGCTGTACCATGACTACTTCTTTGTCAGGTTGTACAATGCCTACTTCTTCGTCTAGTTGTACAATGACTATTTCTTCGTCAGATTGTACAATGGCCATTTCATAGTCAGATTGTACAATGGGTACCTCTCTTTCGACAAACATATTCTGTTGTTGGTAGATGTGTTGCCTCTCTAGGACAGTATCCTGAAAAAAAAAAATGAAATAAATACATATATTTAAATAATAAAAAAAAACAAAAATATTATACAGCACAACATATTATTAAAATGTATAATTAAGGAAAAAAAATATAAAATAACATAATAATTATTTATATACCTGTTAAAAAAAGCAAAATTAAAACATATTTAGGAAAAATACAGATTTCTAAATGTGTGATAAACAATATCATTAGCCAATTAGTAAACCAATTAGTTATTTACTTACTAAAAAAGCTATAAAATACACTAAAAATATATAAAATATTACACCAACAACAGACAGTAATTTTTACAACAGACACTAAGTTATTTACCTTCTGAAAAAGCTGTAAAAAACATGAAAAAAATATATTATATTAAACAATGCAGAGCTATATACTCACCAATAAAGCTGTGTAAAGAAATTTAGTAAAAGAACAAAAATTATTATGAAAATTTAGACACAATATATTTATGAATGTGTGTGAAAAAATAATATACATGATAACTACTATAAAACTATCAAGTTATTTACTTACAGAAAAAGCTGTAGAAAACAGAAAAAAAATATATAATATAATAAACAATACATAGCTATACAGGGTGATCCAAATAACTTACTACACTCATTTTCTCAGTCAATTTTGAAGTTCTTCATTTTTTTTTTTTTTTTTTACAAAATATTTGGTGTACATTACACTATATTTTTACATAAACTTATAATTTTTTATAATTTTTTTTCCTATTAAATTTTTAGGTTTTATACTTTTTTTTAAATGGCATGCTATATTTTTTTTTATTCTATGACATGGGCAATAATTTAAAAATAATTTTCGTGATGAAATTTTTCATTTTTTTCAATTCGTTTTTATAATATACGTCTTTGAAATTCATTTATTTTTCATACATAGGAGGAGCTTTAGTCAGATTTTTACGTCACTGTTAATACGGTTCACACTTTCAAATTTTCCATACGATTGTACATTTTATTATTATAAAATTAAAGACGTATAATAATTGTGCATGGTTTATTTATAAATACACTTAATCTGTATTCGTATCATATTATTATAGTGGTTATCGTTAAACGTTAATAAATCCACGAATACGTGTGATTGTGATGAAAAATGTAGGTATTTAATTGATTGTGTTTATCATCAAATTTCGATACTAAATTGGAAATACACACTCGTAATATTTTGTAGGTATATTATGATTTAATAATAAAATACTTATTATTGAAAGTGTTTGTAAACAATGAATTTGGCGTCTCCGAAAAAGTACTTTTATTATTATTTAAGAGCTTAATGAAAATCACTGTAGTTCATTAAAAGTTAACAAAACTAAAAAAGACAAAGCAATATAATTCTTATAATTTTTTTTCCTATTTTTTGGTGTAAATAAATATATAGCATGCCATTTAAAAAAGTATAAAAATTCAAAAATCAGCAAGAAAAAAAATTGTACAAAATTGTATTTTTATATAAAAATGTAGTGTTATAAGTTCTAAATATTTTGTAAAAAAAAAAAAATTGAAAAACATTAAAATTAACAGAGAAAATGAGTGTAGTAAGTTATTTGGATCACTCTGTATATAAATATATAATACATATTAGGTATTACATAATTTCATACACACAGTGATCTTTTGATATAATATTTTATATGAGTTTTAAATCAAAACAGTTTCCGATGGCTATGTAATTACCGTCACGGAATATGAGGCCCTGCCGGCTCTGGTACGATGATAGTTTGATTAATTAATTTTAAGCTAATTTGGTGGTTTTTAATATCGGATGGTTGGCTGTTTACGTTTAATATAATCTGTTGTATTCTTCACTATATAATACTACGTATATGAAGACTATATAATATTTTTTTAATATATTTTATCATTTTATAAATTGTTATAAATTATTCTGAATTTATGTTGTAGTAAACTATATATTAATAATAAATAGTATACATATAAATATATAATATATATTTGGTATTACATAAGTTTCATACACACAGTGATCTTTTGATATAATATTTTGGAACAAATCTAGTTTAGCGCCCACCCGAATTTTTCACTTTTTTTTTTTGAAACCTATGTAAATCAACATTTTAAAAACGATGGTAAAAGAATAATTTAGCGGAAATCAATAGTTTTTAGATAGAGTGATTTGAAATTCACCAATATTGATAGATTAACTTAAATAAATTGTTTTATAACATGGACAAAATTATGTTATTGTGGCCTAGTGGTTTAATGGGTCTTTTCATACGCGCGAACACCAGGTTCCAGTGGCGCCGAAAGTACTAGTCAAGGGGGGCAGTTGCCCCCCTTTCAAAACGGGGTGGGTATCCTATAACTTAAGACATACCGATTCAAAAAATATGAAAAATTAAGAAATATAAATTATAATATTATATATAATATTATAATACATGATGAATGCTCTATGTTCATAATATTATATCCGTTATTGTCTCTCATTATTATAGTTAAAAACAAATAAACGTGTTACGTTTTATACGTCTATTTGTCTATAGATAATAATATGACTTGTAAACTGGCTTGTGAATTATTTATTTTTCAATTAATTTGATATTATGGAATAAGCAATAATATTATGTACAATGTACACATTCCATGTGCGGGATAATATTGAATGATTATAATATACCTAAATAGTATTTATTTAATTCACTTTACTACTAGAAAGGAATTCCCTGATGATACTATAAATAATTATGTCATTTTTACCCAATATGCTGTTGTAATAACATTGTAATATAGTTTTTAATTCTAACAGTCGACGTACAGGTACAAAACTACAAAGTCGTGAGTGCACTATTAGTTTTCCAGTGTTATTTGGTGTATAAAATAGTAATTATTATTTAGGTACCTACCCCTTTTGAAAAAAAGAACAACCATTTTTTATTTAAATTTTTTTTTCTTTTTAAGTGTGTTATTTAAATCTTAATTTTTCATTGTTGCCATTAACTTATAAATTTTGTGTCACATTAATTTAGTATTATTAAAATTCGTACATATTTTGTAATATATAAATTTTTTTTAAAAATAATAATTGTTGAAATTAATAAGGTAATTATAATATTTTAATTCAAATATATTTCGAATTTGAAATTAATTTAATGTACCTAATTATTATTTCATTATTTTAAACTTTCAAAAAAATAAAAATAAATTATTTATTATAGATGTCAGACAATACATGTGCATGTGGAAAATTACTACTTCACATGAATAAGTATAACAGACAATTGCATTTCAATTCGTGTAAAAAAAGAAAATTGGCAATTACTAATTTAAAAATAAATAAATTCTTTCGGTCCAATCTTAATACATGCAGTAGCAGTCCTGCCAGTACAACTGTATATGATATTGATGGTAAGTCAAATGAACGTATAGACATTTAAATTTATTAATTCTGTGATTATGAGACACTAATTGCATATTAAACTTAAAAATGAACTCAAAAAAAAAAAATAAAATAAACTGAATCATTAAGTAATTAAGGAAATATAATTTTTCCGGATCTATAATATAGACATCTAGCAACTAGTATAATATTATACCTATTATTTTATCATTTTTATTGATTAAATTTATTAACTATTACAAAATGTTTAAAATTTACATGGAATATTATTGATAATAATTGATGTCATTGATTTGTTTTTTAAATCTATTTCACATGGTAAAAAAAAAATATATTTTCCTAGCTATTACTTTATTATAAAAATTAAAGATACTGTATTAAAAGTGATATTTATATGGAGATATATTATTTATATTTATTATTGCTAACTTGATATTTTTTCAATATAGATGAAGGCAAAGTTGAAAATATTAAAACCATACCTTTGGAAGACCATGCAAATAAACGTAAGTAGTTGAAACATAAAATACCTTAAGATTATTTAATATTGATATAATTTTCTGTATAAATTATAACCAATATTTTTTTATATGATAGGTGAAGGTGAAAATAAAGATAATTTAGTTTTGGGAGATGATGAACAAAAATGTAAATACTTAATTTATATAAAATTTTTAAATTTGATAATAACTAATTATTTTTTGTGTTATTTATTTAAATTTTTATATAAATTAAGAATAAATAATATATTAGAAAACTTATTTATTTATTTTTTTTTATCATTAATTTAGGTGAAGTTGAAAATATTGATGATTTAGTTTTGGGAGATGATGAACAAAAATGTAAATACTTAATTTATATAAAATTTTTAAATTTTTAAATAAGTTATTAACTAAGGCTGGGATTTTGATACAAATGCATCTTTTTTTCTGGTGTTCTGAAACGTTGGTCCGTATATATAAAATGTGTTTTGGGTGATATTGATTATTTTAAAGTAATTTTTTTTTGCATTTTTTGACAAAATTAAACTTTAATGCATTTTTAGGGTCATTTTTTGATGTTTTTAGTGCATTTTATTAGTTTTTAGAGCATTTTTCACAATTTTTTCATAAAATGAACGAAAATGTTGCGATTCACAATAGACTTTCACAAACTACCGACGGGACGAATATTAAATTATATATACAAAATATATAATATACTTTTTTTATAGTATCGTCGAAAATTTTTTTATCATAGCTAGGTTTTTCCCCGAAAATTATAGCCATTTTATACCTATTAATCTATTATGTATTATTGTACAGGTTAGTAATAAAAACCAGAAAAAACAAGTTAAAATATAAACATTTTTTTTTTTTTTTTTTTTTAATTATTTTTGAGTGAATGATTAATAAACCAGATGTAAAACAGAACTGTACAAGTAACAGCATACAATATACTATTAAAAAATTTTTTCCAATTTTTAATTATAATAAATATAATTTTAATGCATTTTTTTATTGCATTTTTTGAGTTCTTAAAGTAATTTTTGCATTTTTTGAGGTTTTTTAGGGCATTAAAATCCCAGCCTTAATAATAACTAATTATTTTTTGTGTTATTTATTTAAATTTTTATATAAATTAAGAATAAATAATATATTAGAAAACTTATTTATTTTTTTTTTTATCATTAATTTAGGTGAAGTTGAAAATATTGATGATTTAGTTTTGGGAGATAATGAACAAAAATGTAAGTAATTTATATTAAATTTTTAAATTTGATAATAACCAATTATTTTATGTGTTATTTATTTAAATTTTTATATAAATTAAGAATTAAAATTAAAATTAAATAAAATTAATTAAAATTAAACACTGTGATTTGCACACCTATATCCCTGCGGCAGGAGTATCAGCTCTTATTTTTTTTATTTTATCATTATTTTAGGTGAAGTTGAAAATATTGATGATTTAGTTTTGGGAGATGATGAACAAAAACGTAAGTAATTTATAGTTATTATTCTTATAAGGTTTTAAACAATAAAAATTAATAATAAATAAAATATTTTTAATACCAATTTTCAGTGTTGGACTTTCAAAATGATCCTGGTGTATTTAGTCATGTACAAAATATAAGTTCTGAAATAGTTGATTATTTTTTTAAACTTGGACCATCGCAACCAAGTGCATATGAAATGCCAAATAAATGTTTTCCAAAAGACCCTTTAGGTAGATCTTTTCACGATAATTGGTATTGGAAACAATTACCCAGTGGTGAACGTGTAAGGAGAAAATGGATGACATACTCAATATCCGAAAACAAATTATACTGTTTTCATTGTGCATTATTTGGAAAAAACCTTAAAACAAATTGGTCACGAGAAGGTTTCTGTAATTGGAAAAATGGAATACCAAAAATTATTGTTCATGAAACATCCGAAGCGCACATAATGTCATCTATAAAAGCAGCATATAGGGAAACAGCATTTCCTATTCTACCATCACTAGAAGAAAAAAAAAACTTAGATAAAGCATTGAATAAAGAAATTGTACGTCACCTAATTGATATTACTTTGTATCTTGGTAGACATTGTTTACCATTTCGTGGTCATAAAGAAAGATGGAATGAAAAGCTTATGGGAAATTTTAAAGATCTAGCTGTGTTATTAGCCAAATACTCTCCTGCATTATCATCTTACATAACTCAAGTTCAATTAAAGGGAAAAAAAATTCATAATTTCTTGTCTTGGCAACGTCAAAATCAATTAATTCAATCTATTTTTATGCATATCAAAGATACTATACAAAAAGAACTTCTAGAAGCAAGATTTTTTAGTGTGTCATTGGATACTACATTTGATGTTTCTAAGAAGGAACAATTGTCGGTTATATTAAGATACATTAATAAAAATACTACAGATTGTACAGTAAATGAACGACTTGTGGCTGTTCGAGAGACTGCAATAACAACAGGACAACATCTCTTTACTATACTTGAAGAAATATTTAATGAAATGAATATCGATTGGAAAAATCATCTCATTGGGCAGTCATATGATGGAGCTGCATCCATGAGAGGTGTATATAATGGATTACAGGCAATAGTAAAAGAGCACAATCCGTGTGCTACATATATTTGGTGCTATACGCATCGATTAAATTTGATTATTGTAGATGCAGTAAGTAGTTGCCCAGAAGCAAGAGACTTATTTGGTAATCTGGAGGTGTTGTATGATTTTATTGGTAGTAGTAAAAAAAGAGTAAACATATATTCCAATTATCAGAAAGAAAGATATCCAAATAAACCATTAAGAAGGCTAAAAAGAGTAGAAACAACCCGTTGGTCATCACACTCTGCTGCACTTCAAACAGTATTTGAAACATTTAATGCTATTTTAGATACATTAGAATATTTAGAGAAAGATAATTATACAGATCGTATTAGTGGTATTAAAGCAAAAAGCTTATTTGATTATATATTGTCAGAACGTTTTTTTTTAACAGGATTTACCTTTAAACAAATTTTTGATTTAACTAGTCCTTTAAATTCATACTTGCAAGGAAAAAATATTGATTTATTGACGGCTGTGTCTTATGTCAAAAAAGTACAACAAAAAATAAAATTACTCAGAAGTGATGTTCAATTTGAAGCTATAATGAAAGAAAAAGAAATTTTTGTTAATTCAAAGATTGATTTTGATTTAACACCATTTGCTCAAATCCGCACAAGAAAGAAAAAAAAGATGTCCGGAGAAATATTATCAGATGAATTGCCAAATGTTAGCCCAATTAATAACTTCAAAATAAATACTTATTTTGTTGTTATTGATATTGTTAGTTCTCAAATATCGGAAAGGTTTAATGAATTTTCAAGTCCATTAATGGTTGATTTAGAACTCTTCAAAAAAAAACGTGTAATTGAAATAAATAAATTATCCAATTTACCTAATGATGCATTTAATGGATTTCAAAAAGTTTATGGAAAATTTGTATCTTCCGAAGACTTAAGAAAAGAATATGTACAATTTGCAAATGTATATTTGAAGTTAGAAAAGACATTAACACTTTCTAAAGTATTACATAAACAAAATAATGTAGATTTTACAAGTTGTATGTATGAAAGTGGTACTAATAGTGAAGAAGATTTGGATGATATAGAGAAAATTGGTAATAGTGATGGTACTATTCATATGATGTATAAAATGTGCAATGAAACTGGTTTAAAAGATACATTTCCTGCTCTATACACAGCACTTAGTATTGCACTTACTCTTCCTATATCAAGTGCTTCCCCTGAGAGAGCATTTTCAAAACTAAAATTGGTGAAAACAAGACTTCGAAGCACTATGTGTGAAGACAGATTAGAAGCACTTATGGTGATGTCTTGTGAAAGTGATATTCCAATTGATCCAGATAATATTATAAATCGTATGGCATCATATAGTACTAATTTATCTAAACTATTGTAAATTTTTTAAGTATAAAAGTATAAAAATATGTTAAAAAAATAATTTTTATTTATGACATCTTATCTTATCTTAATCTTATCTCATTATCAAAATATGTTAATATATTTTTATTTTTATTTATGAAATGTAATATAAATATTTTTACCACAAATATAAGAAGGTGACTCCATTACAGTGGTGTATTTAAGATTTTGTCAAGGGGAATATGTCTCAGGAAATATTAAATTGACCCAAGAAGGGATATACTTGGGTAAAAAATAATTTTATTTATTAAAAATATCGCCTGAAGAAAGGCGAAGGGTAGGATGTATCCCTCATAAATATGCCGCTGGTACCCTTTATGGGTGGGTAGGTTATATTGTTTAGTCGCCCCCCCAAAAAAAATTTAGTTCGGCGCCACTGCCAGGTTCGAAACACGATAAATTGTTGCACATTTTTCTTTGATTTTCACCCAAATTTTTCACTTTTTCTTTGTTGAAACCTAGGTAAATCAACATTTTAAAAACGATGGTGCAATAATAATTTATCGGAAATCAATAGTTTTTGAGATATAAGTTAAATTTAAAAAAAGACTATCTAACACTACTGCCGCAGGGATATAGGTGTGCATATCATAGTATTTTATTATAATTATAATTTAAATGCAATGTTAAACCATTGCATTCAAAAAAACGATTCTGAGCAAACTTCAGTCAGATAATGTAGGTATTGATTAATATATTGCCGTTTTTTCGTCCTTTTTTCATCGCTTTTTCTACCGCATAGGATCAATTTTGAAAAATTCGAAAAATGACCTAAATAAAGTGCCAAGAACATCAACTTTTCTACCGGAAACATGTGCTATTTGTGAAAATCGGACCATCATTTCGTGTAGTACAAGTGTCTTCAGTCATAAAAACAAAAAAATAGAAATATTAATTTTAACTATTTCATGTTTATTTAATTAATTAAAAATGAGTAAAAAAAAAAAACGAATACATAAGTAGGAATATTAGTTTTATATAAATTATAATTTAAATAATAATAAAATAATTATTATTAGAAAATATTCTATGATATAAAATGCAAATATACACATGTTTAATACATTAAATAGAATTATTTAATTCTATACAGCAACAGGTGTGCGAATCATAGCGTTTAATTTTAATTAGAATTTGAATGCAATGATAAACCATTGCATTCGTAAAAACGATTCTGAGAGAAGTTAGTCAGATTATAATTTTCGTTTGAACTAAAAATATCAACTTAAAACAGCTATAAAAAAAAATTGAGATTAGGGATTTTTATAATATTTTAGTATGATGTTAAGTATACTTCAGTAAAATTTTCAGACCATAATACCTAAAATTGACAATTTTATCACACATTATACAGGGTGTAACAGGTCTATCTGACAATTGCAATAACTTTTTTCTATTCATTTTTTTAACTTTTTTTTTTTTCAAATTTTCAAGTCTCTATCCTAAAAATTGCCCGAGTTATCATGAAATATAGAAATTGAATTCGTCAAAATTTCATTTTTCGTGAAAAATGCCGTTTTTCGTCGTTTTTTCTAGCGCTTAGGGTCAATTTTGAGAAATTCGAAAAATGACCTAAATAAAGTACCATCTACATCCACTTTTACATCTGAAACTCGCTATTCGTGAAAATCGAAGCGTTATTTCGGGTAGTAAAAGTGTTTTCAGAATATTTATTTATACGTATGGAATCTAAGATTTTCGTTTTACTAAAAATATCAACTTAAAACAGCTATAAAAAAAATTGTGATTTGGGATTTTTATAATATTTTTAGTATGATGTTAAGTAATTATGTAAGTATACTTCAGTAAAATTTTCAGACCCTAATACCAAAAATTGCCAATTTAATCAAACATTATATACGTAAAAACGATAATTTTACGAAATATTCAATGTCCAATATTTTGTAGAAAAATTAACATAACGGTTCCAAAATTATACCACATACAGGGTGATTTTTTTATCTTACTACACTCATTTTCTCGGTCAATTTTAATGTTTTTCAATTTTTTTTCTTTTATAAAATATATAGAACTTATAACACTACATTTTTATATAAAAATACAATTTTTTACATTTCTTTTTCTTGCTGATTTTTGAATTTTTATACTTTTTTTAAATGGCATGCTATATATTTATTGACACCAAAAAATAGGTAAAAAAATTATAAGTATTATATTCCTTTGCCATTTTTAATTTTGTTACCTTTTCAATGAACTACAGTGATTTTCATTAAGCTCTTAAATGGATATTTATTAAATAGTGAAAGTACTTTTTCAGAGACGCTAATTTTAGTGTTTACAAACACTGTTTCAGTAATAAATATTTTATTATCAAATCATATACCAACAAAATATTACAAGTGTGTATTTCCAATTTAATATCCAATTATGATGATAAACACAATCAATTAAATACCTACATAACCATCTTATGGAATATTGTCGAAATGTCTATATATCGCCTTAAAATTAATAATCATTCATATCATAATTTAAAATAATATTATTGGTATTTTGGTAATAGTGTTTGGCTTTGGATTTGTACTATGGTATAACCTCAATCGTCTTGCGGGAATTTACGTTTTTACTTTAATGTATCAAACAATATAATAATTATTGACAAGCTGAGTTAAAAGTTAAAATCACATGGTACTCGTAGGTTATAATCATTGTATATTCCTCAGTTTTTTTTTATTATTTTAATATTATATATTCTAAGTTGTGTTATGTTATAAAAAAATGTAAAATATTTTATTATAATGGATTGACTTTTTAAATTTTAAGTTAATATTACCTATAATAATAATTATATTATACTTGTTTTACAATTTATATGAAATTGAAAATGAAAATTACATAAATACAAATACTTACCTACCTAGTTTACCAATATCTGTATTATAATAGATGTTACTTTAATTAAATAAAATAATATTCAATATATTAAATAAAGCCGTGGAAATGTGGAACAAACCTACAAATCCACGATCAATTAAATTGCGGTAAGTTATATAATATAAATATATTATAATGGGTTACCTAATGTAAATAATGTAATAAAATTAGAATTATGATTTTTTATTTTAATTTCCAAAATATATATAATGGATTCGTCAATTTCAAAACAAAGTAGAATATCAATAATTTCAATTAAATTTAGGAGAAACTTTCAAATTTCATCATCTGTGGGAATAATATCTCCAATCATAATAGGAAACAATAAAAGTCATCATTTCTCTTGCAGACATTTTCAACTTTTTTTTTTAAGATGTTTCAATTCTATTTTAGGAGACATATTCTCAATTTCTTTTGTTCCATAATCAAAATTTTGTTTTTGTGAATTCAAAGTATGTAAATACTAAATCAAAATACTTCATAGAAAAAATAAAATATTCAATTATATAAACAGCATCATAATGACATACTCCTTCAAAAAGATCATGCATTATATCGATATAGTAATTATTTACAACGTGAAAAGAAGGAATATCATTTAATAATGATTCTTTAGTTACGCCTTTACCGTCAGGATCAGAAATATCTAAATTGTAGTTTTCAATTGTACGCAATAAATCATAATCTACAGAACCACTTATCTGCTGTGTATTTATTTTCGAAGCTCTACAAAATCTGCAGAAATAGTTATTAGAAAAAGATTTGCTAAAATTAAGAAAATAATTAAGTCCTAAATTATCTCCTATTACTAAACCCAAAATAAATTTAACATTAATATTTACATTCTTACCACAGTCAAAATTAAGGCCACTTAATTCCAAATCTTTCAAATCTTCTATAAGGTATTCAAAGCATATTTCATTACTAGGGAACGGATTTGAATGCAAATTGCATTTTTTTCTGAATGTCCGAAAACATTGCTTTCCAAGCAGAAAGTTCATTTCATACATCAAGGAATTAAAAAATGTAATTTTTATTTTGCATTTTTTGGCATTTTAAGACTTTATTACATTTTTAGAGCATTTTTTGACATTTTTAGTGCATTTTATATTTTTTTAAGTCATTTTTATATAGAAATGGATAAAATTTGATAAAAATATATAAACATTCGTTCTAAAAAAATAAAAATAAATATTTATTATGTCTTTACCGATCAGGATAAACCCAGACGAAATTGTTGTTGACACGTGTAGTCACATATAAGTTACAACATATTATTACACGCAATTAAGTACCTAAAGATGACATAAGATATACCTATTAATTTTTATTTTTATTGTATTTAAATATTTTCTATCAGATAAGTTTTTCATAATTATGTGTTTTTTATAAGTTTTAAGTTCATAATTGTGTTTTTATTGAACTTAAATACATTTTTAAAGATTTTTGGGGCATTTTTTTAGTGCATTTTTTTGATATTAAAGCATTTTTTTAAAGCATTAAGTCGTATTTTTTTAGGACATTTTTCTTATGTTTTATTGCATTAAAGTCCGTTCCCTATTCATTACCATAAATTTTTAAATCTATAGATTTTGTTATGGCTGCATAAAAAATATTTTCTAATCTAGATTCTTACATTGATAGACACGGAAACGAGTAATATAAATTACAAATAGAATTTTTTGAAGAATTAGACCCAAGAGGATTATTAATTTCAAAATCATCTACATAAAGTATATAAGGTATTAACAATTTACAAGGAAATAATTCTTTTTTCTTTTTCCATAACTCACCTTTTACACAATTAGATAGTTTTACATTATTATGATCCAGAAATTGAATATAATTTAGAGTAGGCTGAAGTAAATGATTTTTTTTTCGAAAAATGATTTGATTTGAAATTTTAATGGCATTAAAACACCTTTGGTCATTATTTGTTTATTTTCTAGTATTTCTGCTCGATGAGCTGGCATTACTTGGTTATTGATTGTCACTTCCTTTAAATCAGATGTATAACCCTCAGTTTTAAAAAAAATAGTAAAGTTTATAATCTGAATTAATTAATTTCAAGGGATCTCTCATATTTGATACTAAACTAGAAAAACTATTGAATATAGAGGGTTTATCATATTGAAAAGAGGATTCAGATAATTACAAGTAATATTTTCAAGAGTTTAGGTAGTTTTTGACAAAAATATTAGGAGTAGAGAGGCCCCATACATAAAATAACGGTCAATCAACCTATACGGTCGCAGGTAATCAAGCGAAGCTTAGCTTTTGGGTCATCTTATATGACTTATTATTAATAATTGAATTTTAATTCTAAATTTATAATTATATTTTCAGCTTGAAAAAGTTATAGTAGAAACTGTAATAAACGAAAAATTACACAAATATATGTAGGACACAATTTTAGAAAAATTATTATCTAAAAAAACCTAAAATATGCTCTCGATCAAATTCAATCACCATAACAGACGATAAAAAAAATTGACGAAGCCTTAAAACCAGCCGAAGCCTTTTTTTCCTCTTCAGAGAATATAACTCTCCCTTTTTCAGTACAAGTGGTTTTCTGAGTTTTATTGGCTGTGTTATTCTGATATAAAAAATGGTGCATTTTGTGAATATTGTGTTTTATTTGCCAAAAGTGGTAGTGTTGGAAATCAACCCTTAGGGAATTTTGTTACTATCCCATTTAATAACTGGAAGAAAGCAAAAGAGGTGAAATTTATTTATATATATTATATATTTATATTAAATAAAATTATTAAATAATTATGTTTAATTTTTAAATTTTTTTTGTATAGGCTTTTCGACTTCATGCTAATTTAAAATATCGTATGTAGCCGTATACATGTAGGCTGTTACCAGTAAACATATACAAACTTATTATTTAGAATTTAATTAGCTTTTTTCCTTCAAGGTGTATAGTGTAATAATTAATAAACTATAATTTTTAATTTTAGGTTTAAATAAATGTGGAATTGATTGTAATTTTCTATGCGGTCAAGGATATGATGGAGCCAGCAATATGGCGGGACAAATTAAAGGGTACAAACGATTATTAAAACGAAGTATCCAAAAGCAGTTTATGTGCATTGTTTGGCTCATTCACTAAACTTGGTCGTATCAACAGCTAGTGAAATCAAACCAATTAGAAACTGTTTGGGTATTATTGAAAAAGTTTTTACTTTTTTTAATACTCCAAAAAGAAATAGTATACTATTACATGAGATTAAAAAATCTGACCATTCATCCAACATTAAACAATTAAAACGGTTGTGTGCAACTCGGTGGATACAGAGATATGATTCCGTAAATTATTTCTCTGAACTTTTTCCATTTGTTATTAAAGCATTGGACACAATATCCGAGTGGAATGATCCAGCGGATTATTGCATGCTTAAAAATTCAATGGAGAATACCGAATTTTTAATTTCTATGCATATTGTTAAGGTATTAACATATAACAAAAACATTTAAGATGCATTTTAATTAATTGCGAATTTTTATGTTTCAGTTTTTATTTTCATATTGTCTTCCGTTATGTAAACTATTACAGAAAATACAAATTGATTTAAAGAAAGTTGTAGAGTTACTTGAAAACATAGTAATCACTCTTAACTTAAGACTATAAGAGAGAATTATAAAACGGAATTTAGAGATATATATGATAATGTTAAAGTCAAGGGCGTATTTAAGGTGGTGGCCCAAGGGGCCCGGGCCCTCCCCCCCATTCGCCGTGTTTTATATCACACCTTTATTTAAAAATAATATAAATAAATAATTATATTTTTGTTTGCCGATTGGGATTTAGCATTAACTATAGTATTACATAGTAATTAAATACTGTTATGGCGTAATTATACGGGTGACGGGATATCGATTATTACAATTTTACCAATTATTAATTGGTTTTAAGACCCATCCAAGGCGAATTCAATTATTATAATATAAAATAATATTATATATAAAAATTTTTTATAGGTATAACAAATTATTAATTTTCTTTTTTTGAATAACTGTAAATACATTTATTTTTTAATTGTATAACATGTATGATGTATTGTATAATACTATAATAGCTAATAAGTATTTAATATGTTACTCAAATAAATTATTGTCAATTATCATAGAAATTTTATATATATATATTTTTTTTTTGAATTTTCCCCCCCCCCCCAATTGATAATTTCTAAATACGCCCTTGGTTAAAGTATATAATTGTTATAAAACTATATTATTATAAATACAAGTGTCAAGTGTGATTAATAGTAAATAATTTTTTTTAGATGGTTGCACATAACATAAGTATTGAATTAAAAAAAAATCGAATTACATCAAAACAAATTTATAGAGCTAATCCAAATCTTTAAGATAGTGAAAATTACTATTGTGTCACAGTATTTTTACCTTACATTGATTTTTATATAACGCAATTGACTGAAAGATTTATAAATCATAATACAATATTTGAAGGTATTTATAGATGTTTTTGTAAACAAAAATTTAATTTACAATAGTCACATTTATTTTTCTAGGATTTCATTGTATTTTTAATCAGGAATCAGTACTATTAAAAACTCATGAAAAGAGGAATTTAACTTTTAGAATTTTATTCACCTGTAATTGACCAACAAGCCAGCATTGCTGAATTAAACATGTGGAGACATAAAATTTTTATGGAAAACATAACTCTCATGTCAGGATTACACGCATTAGATATTTGTGATAAAGAGTTTTATCCTAATATCCACATGCTTTTCAAAATATTTTGTACATTGCCAGTCTCTACTGCAACGCCTGAACGGACATTTTCTACATTAAGGAGAATTAAGACAATTCTTAGAAATAGTATGACAGAAGTAAATATTTTATTAATTATTAATCTTGATTGAATTATATTATAACTGTATATTAATTTTATTAGAATAGATTTAATGGATAAGCACTATTGTCGTGCCATAGAAATATTGAAATTTCATCAGAAGAAGTCATTGATGAACTATGTTTGAAGAATAGAAAATTAGATTTTGTATTATAACTTATAGTTAAAATGTTATATACCTAGTGCATAATATGGATAATAAATACATATACTTTATATATATTGAATTATTTTAACTACACCCATAATAAAATCTTTGGTTACAGAGAATACCTATAGTCCGCGCAATGAAAACTGGCCGGTTTCCCCCGAAACCCGCCCGCCATGATCGCCGCTGTGATGTTTACACAATAGGCGCACGGCATGTGTTTTTATGCGATATTGAAAACCAGTTAGAACTGGAATGTATTGTTGACAAATAAATTTAAAAAAACTGCGGCAAATAGTTTAATGACCACTTATTGAAAATTGCTACTAGAGTCGCGCCAGTCACCGGCCAGTTTTCATTGCGCGGACTATAACATTTTATTATCCAAAAGATTTATTTGTCGCTATTTATTAGTGCCTAAAATCATTTTTATGAATATCAAATATGTATATTTAATAATATTAATTGTATTTTTTTTTCTGTTAGTGAATTATGTACCATACAAATGAGCAAATAAATTTTTTTTAACACATATCCCACCCCCCTTAACAAAATCCTAAATACGCTACTGGTATGGAATAAAATGTAAATAATTTATACCTAGAGGCAAAGAACTAATCGTTTAATTAATAAAAAATGTATATCTGCAGTTCTTAATTCAATAATATTTTTAATTAATTGACTTAATCCGTATAAATGCTCGAGGGAATGTGAACACATTACACGTTATAAAAACAATGAGAAAGCCGCTCTAAATAAGTGTTAACTATGTGTAATAACTGTTTAATATTATTATACTAACTCTGCCGCACGTGCGATAATTATTATTATACATCTAAATTATATTATCTGTGCGAATAAAAATGGCGAGGGACTATACGCATTCACATAAAATTAATTGAACTAGTGGACACAGCGTATATATTATGAATATAATATAAATTATAATCATAAGCGTGCGCAGACTTTGTTCGCAGAGGAGGCCCAGGGCATTACATCAAAAATATCTGAACCAACATTTTTTATACAAATAACTTCTAGTAGGCATAAATAAATAGTTGTATTTATATACATACATCTTAAGTTTGTGATTTTAAGAAGTAATAATTTAATTCAATAAATGATGTCGCATTTCAATATTGGAATTTACGTCGCAATTCGCACGGTCCATTATACCATTATAGTCTCCGGCACCGCCTGCGACTTTAAGATAGCCAGTTCGCTAAGCTTCGCTTGATTACCTGCGACCGTATAGGTTGATTGACCGTTATTTTATGTATGGGGCCTCTCTACTCCTAATATTTTTGTCAAAAACTACCTAAACGCTTGACAATATTACTTGTAGTAGCTGTGATCAGATTTCAATTCTGAAAGAAGATTAGAATTGAGAAATAAGTGTTCTAGAGATCACCTCATTACATTCGAAAAACGATTCTGACCGAAGTACTGTCAGATTAGGATATTTAGATAACTAATTTATGAGGTTTATGTGGGTGTATCTTGAACATGATAAGAGTGATGGTGATAAATGTATAAATTTTAATCAATACATATATTATCTGATGAACATGAACTCGCTCAAAATAGTATTTCCAAATGTAATGATTTATAATTGCATTCAAATTTTAATCAAAATTCAAAACTCCTTTTTACACCTGTATGACTGTATCCCTTCCCTTGCTTTTTATACCTTGAACAGCTACAAAAATAAAATATCCTAAATGTAATATTCACAATTGATTGAAACTAAGTTGAGTAAAATGTATTTGAGTTTCAATAAGATTTTTAAAATTGTTTGTCAATAATATTTAACATTATTGTAAAATGTTGAAGTATAATAAGAATTTATATAACCAAATAAATAAAAACCCAAATCCACAAAAAATTTACTTTTATTTTAAGCAAATACGTATTTCGGTAACAAAGTTGCCATCAACAGTTCATAACACAGACTAATGAAAAAAGTGTTAAACACTGACAAACTTAATTATAATACTATACTATCCTATATCATAACCATAATTTTTTCCACGCTTATATACTACTTTTTATTGATTAATATTATTTATAGAATAGGTTTTTAAATTTCGTAATTCATAAAAAAAATAAAAAAATAAAAAAATTTGCATTGCAATACAAATACATACAAATTAAATATAACTTAATTTCATTAAGTTTTAATTTTATTTTAATAACAAATTAAATGTACTTAATTAAGAAATAGTAAAAGTATATTAAGTAATACAATAAGAAATAATTATCTTAAAAAACAATATTTGCAAATTAAATTTATGCTACTTAATTATATCAATAAGCTCTTTTAGCTGAATCATTATCCATAATATACGTTTGAAATAAAAATAAATATATTTTATAGCCTTATACTAAAATTAATTATTATATGAATATAATGAGACATAATATGCATGTGCCAACATGAAATTAATGAATAAAAAATATAGTTATTAGTAATGCATTATAGCATTCCCCCTTTTATTAAATACTTTACTTAAGCAATAGAATTATTTACAATTTATGTACATTTTATATTCTTTACAATAAAATAACTACAAAATATTGGAAGATATAATAAATACATGTTGATGTTCTATGAAAAGTAGTAATGCATTGTAAATATATTATGATAATTAAAAAGTAAATTGTTAAAATAAAAGATATATGATTAAAATTTTTTTAGTATCGTTAATTTTTTTTTTTTTTATAGTTATAAGTACAAATTTTCACAAAGTTGTAACTAGGGCTGGGATTTTGATGCAAATGCATCTTTTTTTCTGGTGTTTTGAAACGTTGGTCCGTATGTATAAAATGTGTTTTGGATGATATTGATTATTTTAAAGTAATTTTATTTTTGCATTTTTAGGGCATTTTTTGATATTTTAAGTGCATTTTATTAGTTTTTAGAGCATTTTTCACAATTTCTTCATAAAATGAATGAAATTTGTTGTGATTCACAATAGACTTTCGCTAACTACCGACGGTACGAATATTAAATTATATATACAAAATATATAATATACTTTTTTTTTTTTTTAATTATTTTAGAGTGAATGATTAATAAACCAGAAGTAAAACAGAACTGTACAAGTCACAGCGTACAATATACTATTAAAAAAAAAAACAAAACAAAAAAATACACAATGAAATATAGTTAAAAATTTTTTTCCAATTCTTAAGCTATAATAAATATAATTTTAATGCATTTTTTGAGTTTTATAAGTCATTTTTGCATTTTTTGAGGTTTTTTAGAGCATTAAAATCAAAGCCCTAGTTATAACAATAGTTTATTTTGGTAGTAGCAATTTCAATTTCTGGCAATAGTTTATATGTGAATTATACCAATCCTCTCTCCGTTAAAAAACAAAATTATTTATTAAATTAACTATTAATAATTAATATAATTCTAAAATTTTTTACTTGACAATTATGAGAACAATATTTTACTGATGTACACGTACTACACATTATTTTCGTTTTTGAATTACAATTTTGTGCACACCACTAAAAAATAATAAATCAAAACATTAATTAATATTTATTATATTTATCAATAACAAGTGAATTATTTTATACTATAATAATAATTATACCATAGAATAATCATAAAGGATACGTTTCAAGTATTGCATTGGTTTTTATAGGAGGCAAATTGCTACACCTATTGACGAATCAGTATAGATAATATTAAAGCATTTTCCCTCTCTCTTTTACTAACAACATTGTTCATTTCGCGGTTTTTTATATAATCATTATTAATTTTTAAATATATTACCTATTATTTTCTTGTTATTCGAGTTAAATAGATATATTATGCAGTTAGTAAGTCTAAAGAAAAATATCAATCTCTAAATTAAAATTAGTATATCTGACTAAGCTTTAATCAATCAAATTTATGTAAAGAAATCATGACCAGTGAGTGGCTTGTTGAAGAACAAAATGTTTGTATAGGATCCAGAATAGCAGGGCGCATTTGAAGGATTAAAAGCAAACCTTATCCATGAATCAGTACTTAAAATATATAATTCCAATGACAGAACAGAGCTACATTGTGATGCGTGTGCTATTGGTCTTAGTGGATTGTTATTACAGGAAGGCTCAGATGGTAGGATGCACCTTACATATGCAGTATTAAAGAAGACCACTGAAGCCAAATCAATTCTACCAAGCTTAAACTTATGGCAGTGATATGGAGTACTAATAGATTTCGACAATTGTTGCTTGGTATAAATTTCACTATTGTTACAGATTGCCAAGCTATTACGCACTTGATTACGAAGAAAACACTGAATACACAAATGGCAAGATGGGCAACTATGTTGAGCGAGTTATATTACGAGTTAAGCATAGACCAGGCGAGAGAATGACGCATGAGGACGCCACAAGTAGAGCGCCAGTGGATGAGGCAGCGGACACCATGAATGAGCTAATCAAGGACTATCTGGAGGTATTGACAGTCAGCACTGAACAGGATGAAGTGGTGGCAATGCAGCACAGTGATCCGAAATTAGCTGAGTTGATAACTATTCTGAAATTATCACCTGAAAAACGTACCACGGAACATTAGAGTCCACCGATTTGGATTTGAGTCCGTTATCGGTCCCCGGCGGACCGATTGGAAGCGCTGTGCACTTATTTCGGGCCGCCGGAGAGACTGGAGCGACGCCGGCGGTCGGTCCAGGGCCGTCTATGGACCACCAGTACCGGGGGCCAACGACATGTCGTGCGGGCCCCCGTACCAGTAGGGCCGGAATAAACGCCGTCCGACCCCTCACTGGTGAGAGTGCGACCTATCTTATCGCTGTCACGTTTATGGCTACGGGCAGCCTTCGGCGAGAGCTCCACCGATAGAAACGCGGACGCACGACAGGATTTTACACCTATCGCACGGACGCGCCGTTCTCCGTGGACTTCTCCCTGGCCGGCTTGGCCGTCAACCACACTATCGCTCCGGCGACCGCCACCACGAAACCAATCCGCCACCAAGCGCCCGTCAAGGCGGTCGGCGTGGGGGGCACCGTCCCAATCTCTCAGGACGATGGGGCTCCCCCCCATCCCGTGGTACCGATCTCTCCCCGCGTGGGGGGAACATCATCAGTTGGATTTTTCGGACCATGCGTCGTCGGTCTACACCTCAGCAATCGCCTCCCAGGATCCGACTGGCGAGTCGGGCTCTTGGTGTGCCCTTACCACATTGTTGCCGTAAGCGGCTATCGTGGTGCGGTAGGTCGCAACCCCTTCTTAAAGACGGAGTGTTCCTCGCCCTGTAGTCGTCTCGTACGACAGGCGGTACGTACGTTGGTAGGATTCTGATCCCCTAACCACAGGGAAGAAAGCACGGGAAGGGTCCCAACCCACCCGCGTCCCAGACGCCAGGCCCAACGGCCTCGATGTAGACATGGCCTACTCCCCGCACTGGGTTTCAGCCATCGCGGCTCTGAAGCACGAGTGTCCCCGGACAGCACGACCACACCATAGCCCCGACTTCTGCCAAACACACCCTAGACACTCGCCCAGGTTTACTGGTGTGGACTACCCAAATAGATATCTGGCCGTGCTGTAAAGAATTTTGCAAGATATGTTTTACGAATTTGAATTGTCCAATGCCAAGTAAACAAAGAAGTCAAAGGCCTTAACCTTGACCGCAAGAACATAGGTCACTCCTGACCAGGTTGAAGGTGAGAAGTTTGGCTTTAAAATCCCCATGGCCAGCAAGAAACTGAACCACTCTGTGGTTTAGCCAAATGGGGGTAGCCATTGCGATTGACGGAAAAAAGGCATGCGTGAGTCTACCTTTGGTGGAATTGTCCCAGAGAACCTGCCAAGCGGTGATGAGTTCTCGTCTATATTCATAGAGTTTAAGGCGACCGCCTGGATCCGACCCGACGATGGCCTGCGGGCTTGGTACTTAGCCTCTAGGTCCAGAGGAAGGACACCAGCAATTACTTGTAGGGCGACTGTCGAGTTGGTGCTATAAGCAGCAGTCATACATAGCAGGGCCCTTCGCTGAATTTGGTTGAGTGTGGCCAGGTCCTTGACTTTGTATATAGACGGGGCCCAGAATCTGGCATCGTACAAGATCTTAGGAATGACAGCATTGCAAATTTTGATGGCAAAGGCTAAGTTGGCCCCCCATGTGGAGCCGTTGGTACCCCTTAGCCGTGAGAATAGATCAAGATTGGTTGTGAGCAGATATCGTAAGTGGTCACGAAAAGTGTCATTTTGGTCAAGGACCAAGCCCAGGAACCTGGCCGACGGCTTGACCAGAAAGGAATTGGAGCCAAACGGAAGATAGGAGCCTGAAGTAAGTGCGCTGTTTCTGATAACGGCAGTTTATTTGAAATGCGAGAAGGAGAGCTCGCGTTCTTCACCCCATTGCAACACGAGGTTGAGGGCCTCGCGAGCACGCATTTTTAGCGCGTTACGGCTTCTACCCGCAATCGACACAACGATATCATCGGCATAGGCCTGGACATGTATGTAGTCAGGCTGATTTATTCTGAGAATGGCCTCCATGGAAATGTTCCACAACAGAGGACCAAAAATTGACCCCTGAAGACAGCCCTTTGTAAGTCTTACCGTATGCTTTGCCCCTCCAAGAGAGAGCGTCGCAGTACAGCACGAGAGGTAACTGCACGTAATTTCGATAGATGTCCGAGAGGCCCCTAAAGCAGCCATATCCGAGAAGAGCGTGGACCACTTCAAATTATCAAAAGCGCCTGTAATATCGAGGAACACAGCTACCGAGTGCTTATAAAGCTGGGACCTGTTCCTGTGCACCAAGATGGGAGAATCAATTGCGTCAGCCGTCGATTTCCCTTTGAAGAAGCCGAACTGACGTCCACTCAAGTGTGGAGTGATTTCCTCCGTGATGCGATCGCATATGATCCGTTCCAGGGTCTTCGAGAAGACCGTGAGAAGGCTGATCGGCCTATATGATTTCGTGATAGAAGGGTCCGAATCCCTGGCCTTTTTAATAATTACGACCTCAGCATGTTTCCAAGGGTCCAGGAAAAAGCAGGAAACCAGGGACTGGTTAACAATGCTGAGGAAGAGGATATTATAGGCCATCCTTGGCGTAAAATTTTGGCAGTGAGATTGTCGGAACCAGAAGCCCTAGAAGGAGCCGTCTTCCATAGGGCGATCTTGAGTTGTTCAAGACTACAAAGCGAGGGGGCGTCTCCATGTGCGGCGATATAATTTGGCGGAGAAAGAGTCAGCTGATTGTTGGGAATCAACGCCTCGAGGAGGACCTTGACAGTTTATGCCATCGTGGAAGTGAACACACCGTTTGAATCAATCATGTTAGAAGGGATGTTGGGTGGACTGGAACCTTTCCGCATCCACTTATAAAGTTTGCCCCAGGTGTTTGCGGAACCGTCGGTGCAGAAAGTCCTCCAGGACCGAAGTTTTGCCTTCTTCACTTCAGAAATAAAAGCATTCCTAGCCAAGATGTAGGCGCAGGTGAAGCCGCCACCCGAATTGTGACGTGATCTTGACAGGCGTCGGAGAGTGGCCCTAAGAGTCGCGAGTTCATCTGACCACCAAGGGTCTTTCTGCGCGAAGAACAAACGTTTCTTGGGGATAGCGCAGTCAGCAGCGGACTTGACTGCACTTGTCAAGGCTACG
The DNA here is from genome assembly GCA_021307375.1 of Tetraneura akinire. Classification (NCBI taxonomy): domain Eukaryota; kingdom Metazoa; phylum Arthropoda; class Insecta; order Hemiptera; family Aphididae; genus Tetraneura; species Tetraneura akinire. The sequence goes on from JAIUCT010000030.1 coordinate 1,189,997, forward strand.
GCCATATATTTAATGTCTCCAGAGGGCAGGTTCGCCGATGAGCTTAAGAGAACGGTGGAAAGAGCGTTCCAATCAGCTTTACCCAAGTTGTACCTGGGCTGTCTGGAATGGAACGCGACCGGACGACCAATAAGTAAGTTGAACAGGATAACGGAGTGGTCGCTCGAGGTGTTATTAGGCAACACGGACCACTCGTTAAACAGAGCGGGATTTGATGCCACGGTGACGTCAACATTGGAGGCTCCTCGCGGTCCACGAAAAGTGGGGTGAGCCGATGGAGAGATAACTATGTAGAGGCCTCTAGTCTCAAAGAAATTAGCAACTCGTAATCTTTTGGGGTCGGTACGGTCTGAAAACCAGAGGGCTGAGTGAGCGTTGACGTCGGCAGCGATGATGACGTCTCCGGTGAGGACATCCAAGATATCGCCCAACCTGGATAAATTGGATAAATGAGTGGCCGTAGGCGTGCGGAACTTAAAATACGCCGAGATGAGATGCACTTCCGAGGGACCAGAGGAGACCGTGGCGACCACAAAATTCTCGGTGGCCAGGTCTGACCTAATGACCACTTGGAGCGAGAGGTTACAAACAATGATGCCAGAGCCATGGATGGTGGAGTTGTTCCCTGCTCTTAGTTCACCCTTAGAAAGTGAGTGGCCAAAAGGTGCCTGTAGATCCACTAAAGTACCTCTACGAGTGTAGGGTTCTTTAACCAGAGCGATGTCGATCTTGTGGCGGAGACAGAAACCCTTCAACTCTAGATTTACAGCTGAGTTACGGCCCATGTTAAGCTGCACAATATTCGGATGCTCATGGCGCATGCGGAGAGTAGCAGCGGGAGTCTGAAGTGAAGGGCGGCGATTAGTGATATTGGCGGTGGTCATCATTACTGATCAAAAGGTTCAGACCCCTTATCAAAATCAGTACGGCCAATCAGGTTAACTAGAGCTCTCGTCCGTGCAGAGCAAGACCTATCTAGAGCCGAGTGGGCTCCTCCACAATTTATGCACTTTATAGTGGCCGTACAAGTATCCACTTTGAACAGATCGTTTCTGTTGCCGAGCAATTATTTGCCGGGTGACCAAAGTAAAGACACTTGAAGCACTGCGTCACCTCTTCAAATTTAGCCACACGGCATCTGCTGAAGCCAATAAATACATGACCAACCGAAAATTTCTCGTAAATAACTGGCGAAACCTCAAAAATCCAGTGGACAGAAGGTCTGTCCCTGGGGCCTCTTTTAAAGATTTTTTTTTCTTGCATATGGCGTAGGTTTATTGGTGAAAAGCAAAATTAAATAAACATAAAATAAAACTAAACTAAATAAACTAAATAAACATTAAACATTAAACTAGCAAAGTAACGAGTACTAGAGTAGATAGATTTACAATAAGCTGATAAATAAAATTAACAATAACAAAGATAATAATAATAAGAAGAGCTCATAATATATTTAAAGGCGAACATTGGTCTTAGACAGCCAATCCATTGCTTCGTCATCGCCCTTGTGAAGTCCCTCTATTCTTCCCTTGTATTTAGTTTGAGGACATTCCTCCACAATGTGTTTGATGGATTGTATTTGCCCGCAGTCGCATAAGGGAGAGTTTTTTAACTTCCACTTATGTAGAAGGTAGTTACAATTTCCCTGCTCCGTTCGTATCCTGTTTAGGTTGGTCCATAAGGCTCTCGGGCCGTCAAATCCTGGAACTCTTTGGGTTGGGTCGCTTATCAGATGTCTATTTATTGCATTACCTTTTTCCCAGTGTTGTTTCCACATATCCTCCATGCTGTCACAACTATTTTCTATTGACCAGATTGGGTGTCTTGATCTAAATCTTTTAGATGGTGCGTTGTTTATGTCGTTATATACAGGGAGATTCACTAATTTATTGATTTTCTGTGACAGTTTGACAGTTGAGGGATGCCTTCGAATCGCCGGAGGAGCTACGTTCGAGAGGACTGGAAGCCACTGTAGGTTGGTAGCCCGGACACAGCCTGCGATGATTCGCATAGTATTATTTATTTGGGTGTCAACCTTTTTTGTATGTGCACTTCTCTCCCAAACGGGGGCGCAATATTCCGCGACACTGTATACCAAGGCTAGGGCCGATATGCGTAGTACATTTGCTCGGCAGCCCCAGCTTGTTCCGGCAAGTTTACTAATAATATTATTCCTTGTTTTCAGTTTATTTTTTACATCTTCGAGGTGTTGGTTGTAGGTTAACGTTCTGTCCAGTTTGATCCCAAGATATTTTGGAGCATCGTCGTTCATTAGTTTGGTTCCTTGAACTGTCAAGTTAAGTTTTCTGTTAGCATCTCTGTTGCTCAAGTGGAACGCTATGGATGTGGTTTTATTGGGGTTAAGAGTGAGGTACCAGGATTTGAAGTATTTCTGTACTTTTACTAGGTCTTCGTTTAAAATATCCTCAACCTTTTCAAATGATTCAGCTTGAGCTGCTAACCCCACGTCATCCGCGTATATGAACTTGCGTGACGAGGTATTTGTGATATCTGCTGTGTAGGCATTAAACAGGGTGGGGGAGAGTACTGAGCCCTGAGGAAGACCATTTTGAAGGAATTTGTATTTGCTTACCTTTCCATTTAGGTGCACTCTAAATTTTCTGTCTGACAATATATTGTCAATTAGTCGCAATGATGTTTTACATCTTAGAATTTTGGCTAACTTCAAAAGTAAACCACGTTTCCACACCGTATCGTAGGCGCAAGACAGATCTAGGAAAACAGCTCCCGTTTTTAGTTTCTTTTGAAATCCGTTTTCTATAAACTTTGTCAGTGATAGTACTTGTTCACTGCAGCTTCTTCCCTGTCTGAATCCCGCCTGTTCTGCTGGTAGGTGTTCTTCGATTTTCGTTTGGATTCTTACTAGGAGTACTCTTTCAAATAACTTGTATACAACGGATAATAGTGAGATCGGTCTGTAGCTATTTGGGTCATCATCAGGCGTACCAGGTTTTAATATTGCAACTACTTTAGCTTCCCGCCATTGTTTTGGTAGAGTATTGTTATTTTTTACTGTGGAAAAAAGTCTTATTAGCCAAAATTTCCCTTTAATGCCCATGTGTTTAAGGAATTCCGGAAGTATACCATCTTCGCCTGCAGCTTTACCGTTTTTTAGGAGTCTTAGGGCAGCCTCCACTTCCTCCACTCCAAAGTCCTTCTTGTTTTCGGATTTCTCTGCACATAATTGAAGCTCTTCCTTGTAATCGGCTTTCACCTTCATATTATCGGGTTTTTTGGGTTTTATATTAGCGGTCTTATTAAGAATGGTTGAGATGGAGTTTGGTGAGACTTTGCTGGCTTTCCATGAGGTTTGAGCTGCCCCCAGTTTCCTTAGTAGAGACCAACTTTCCCTACTCGAGTGGGTGAAATCCATCTCATTCATAGCCTGTGTCCATCTGTTCCTTCGCTCCTCGTCAAGTAGGGCAATGAGTTTGTCGGCATTTATTTCATTTCCATCCATTTCATATTCTTTTAGTAGATCTTCGCATTCCTTAGTCCAGCAGGGGGTATAGTTATGTCTATGACCTCTAGGTATCGATTTCTTCGCAGCTGTCTTTATTAATTTGATGAATCTGCCATAGTTGTCCGGAATGGGGTCAATACGGTTGATGTTATCATCAACGTATTTTGAAAATTCTAGCCATGCTGCTTTGCGCAGGTTCCATCGAGGCATAGAGGGTTTGTCTATGGTTGGGATTATAAGACCGATGGTCACGGTGATTGGCAAGTGTTGGCTTCTTGGGAAAGAGCTTTTGATTTCTCTGTTTACAGTTAGGGGTAGCCCGTTATAATTCTCGGAACGAAACAGAGATCCGGCGACGTCGTCGTGCCCCATCTACCAGATTTAAAAGTGCCTCCTTGTTTGGCATCGTAGATCAATTTAAGGTGGTTAATTGCTGCCCAGTCCGAAAGTCTTTCACCTTCTTCATTGTTGGTGGAGTATCCCCACTCAGTATTTTGGGAGTTAAAATCTCCGATGTATATTACAGGGTGTTCACTGACTGGCAAAACGGCAGCAGCCCACTTGCTGGGAGGGGGTTTGTAGACGTTAAAGATGGTTAGGTTACCAATGCGAATACCAACCGCATGTTCGTTACCGGTCACTTGTTCAATGTCTAGGAACGATTTGTTTTGGCTTACGTATGTTGCTAAACCGTGTTTATTATGACCAATGTGATGCACCAGATTGAAACCATTTATTTTTAGGCGGTTTGTTTCACCATCAGGTATGTGGGTCTCTTGTAACATCAATACGTCCATGTCGGCAAATCTTTTTCCCAAAATGTCAGCCTTGGCTCGAGTCAAGCCTTCCACGTTAATCTGAGCTATCTTGAAATTGTTCTCTACCGTTCTAGTACCTGCAGTATCACAGCGTGGCTGATTGTCATATATTTTTTTGTGTATTTTGGATTTTTTGTACTTTTTTTTGTTGAGTTTTTTTTTTCGTTTTACCACGTGTGTTCCACGGTCGTCAGTTAGGTAGCCCTGAAAAGGGCTATTTTCACCAATAAGGCCGGGATGTCTTTTGACGTTCGGCCGCCTGGTTTGTGCTGTTTGGCTTCGTGTTGTCATAATTGTGATATCTTAGGGCGTAGGCATTCAGATTTACAGGTATTAACAACACTACTAGACAGGGGGGACCACGAGAAGGTACAGCACACACCCCCCTTTTTAAAGATGGGAGCAATAAATGAAGAGGCTGCCTCAACGTCCACACCGACTTCTGGGTTTTGAGTTACCAACAGCGCCGGGAGCTCACTGTGCTCAATCGTAGCATCCACGTTGAAAACTTGAACCCTGTGTCGACGTAGGGTATCCGACGTTACATTTGATAAACTATTCTTGGCCATTGCCGCCAAAATATCCGTTGACTCCTTGTTAGGCTTAAGCACTAGATCGCCAGATCTAGTCGGAACCGCAACAATCTTCAGAACTTTCGTCTCCTTACAGACCTCAGTTCATAGCTCATTTTTGGATTTAAGAGCAGCAACAGCGTCACCAGCTTTAACCCGGAAACGGCCATGGGGGATGTCGCCCGCACCTTATCCAAGGCATTTTTCCTGGTGGCCAGGCGAGATTTTGATCTGGCGGCCAAGCGAGATTTGGACCTGGCAAGAGAATTTTTCCTCCTCTTCAGAGAGACCCCTCTTCCTCGAGGTTGGCGTCCCCAGCTCGAGGGGGGAGGTGGGCCACCATCAGCAGGGGTGCTAGCCTCCGCGGAGTATGAAGCTTGAGATCTGGGGACCTTAAGATTATTTATTTCCGATTCCAACAGCACTATAGTCCTTTCCTTCGCAGCAACTACCCTTGCAAATTCTTCGACCAGGCTCGCAGTGAGCTCGCTACTTAGTGGAGCAATGGTCAAATCCTTGCTCGCGTTCAGGGCCGCAGCTCTTTCAGTGGCCTTAATACTGATCCTCAATTCCTTTAATTTCACAATAAAAGAGCCCATACACCTTTTGCAATTCTCTTCTTCTCCTGCTCCCTGAGAATCGTTTCTTCGAGCGAACCCACCATACTCAGAGATTGGCCAGAGACCGCCGATATCTCGGCCCCAGACTTCTTAGCATCCGGACTATTGCTGGAGTCCAGAGAGAGCGAGCTGTGGTGTCTGATCCTCGAATTAGTGCCCTGAATCGTCCTATCATTGAAGGATGAGTCACCCTGACTCCGCGCTTCATCATCACCAGAATCCATCGCTGGGTCTAGAAAATCCCTGATATGTCGAAAGGAATTGCTGGTAGCCCTTATTGACCTATTTCGAGGACGGTAACGCAAGACGGGACCTATCCGTAGGCACTGGTCAGGGGGTCCTAAACCAGATAGTCCTCGAGATATCATAGAAAGTGTTTAACAGACAAATTAAGGGTGAAAGGATGGAATTATCCCTTTCGAACCTCTATAACAACAGGAGCAGATCGACAAGCCCTATAAGACAGTCCAAACCGCTAGTCGCTGCGATCACTAGATCCGGAGATATGGCCGTTTAAGGCTGGCCAATGATCAAAAAGAGAGCACCTGGGTGATGAGTCCCTGGTACTTATGAATTTTTAAAAACGGCCTATCTCAGCCGGAAAACGGCATAGTGGGCCCGGGAAAAGGCCGTTGGACACAGAATGCCAAGAGGAGGTCCGTAGATTCACCCCTTGGCGTATCCGACCACTAGAGCGCACTCTAGCGTGAAAAGAGGACTTTTTCGGGGAAATATTACAAGTCCCCGAAAACGTGTCGCTACGCAGCACAAATAATCAGAACCGTGCCGCTACGCGGCAAGTAGAAATATAAACCGTGCCGCTACGCAGCTGCTGGCAACAACGACGCACTCGCGACCCTACGGTCCTGGTACCTAAATTGTTTTCTGCTCAGATTTTTGTCCGCCGAAAACGCTATAGTGGGCGCGGAAATGGTCCGATAGATCCAGGAGTGGTGTCTATCGAATCGGGGGAGCGGTCCGCTTATGTATAGCGGGATAGCTGTGGTAAAAGCGCGCCCTAGCGGGAAGAAAAATAATGGGTGGGAAGCACTGAATAAAGTAGAAACACACGTAAGGTATGGAACAGTCTACGGACACTGGCGGGCGTTCGTAAGTTGTTACCATATAAGGTAATAAGCGCAACGGCAACGGTCAATCTGCTCGGAACTATAAATAGATCCGAAACAGAAAGCAGAGTTTGGGCGGCCAAAGAAAGCTTATGGAAGAATATAAAAAATCCACTTACCTCTGAAAGAGCAATAGTTTATATGTGAATTATACCAATCCTCTCTCCGTTAAAAAACAAAATTATTTATTAAATTAACTATTAATAAATAAAATTATTCTAAAATTTTTTACTTGACAATTATGAGAACAATATTTTTCTGATGTACACGTAATACACATTATTGTTGCTTTTGAATTACAATTTTGTGCACAACACTAAAAAATTATAAATCAAAACATTAAGTAATATTTATTATATTTATCAATAACAAGTGAATTATTTCATACTATAATAATTATACCATAGAATGACCATAAAGGATACGTTTAAAGAATCGCATTGGTTTTTATAGGAGGCAAATTGCTACAACTATTACGAATTAGAATAGATAATATTAAAGTATATTCCCTCTCTCTTTTACTTACACCATTGTTCATGTCGCGGTTTTTTTTTTTTAACTCAAAATATAATTATTATTAATTATTAAGAATATTACCTATTATTTTATTATTATTCGAGTTAAATAGATATAATATGCAGTTAATAAGTCTAAATTAAAATATCAATCTCTAAATTAAAATTTTAATTAATCTTTGGTCAGATATGATGATTTATTAATGTATTCAAATTTTATTTATAAACAAGATATAACACAGATATATCCCAAATAAAAAATAATATAATACCTAAAAAATTTTCCATAAATTAAAACTATACCAACATTAAATACGAGTATTAAAATATAATATGTATTAACATATAAATAAAAATGGAAAATTTCATTTATATATAATAAAAATTATTTCTTATTTCTAGTACATAAATAACAAAACCCTAGCTATTAATAAATTTAACTTACCAGTACGTCAGAAACAATAGATTTTGGCAAATTTGGAGTTTTGAAAACAACATTACTATTATTTTGTGATACTGCTACTCTTATTGGACCTCTAATCAACTGGAATTGTTGGTTGCCAATAAAAATAGTGCTTCCATCAGTACTCTTTTGTATGGCTGTAGCAGAGATTGATTTTATATTTTGTAATGTTGATTTAAATATCATAATTGGAGATGATTGGCTTTTAGAACTATTGGTAAGATTTGGTGAAGCAACGACATTTAACTTAGGTGCATTAGTTCCATTGGCAAGAGGTGAAGCAACCACATTTAATTTAGGTGCCATGGTACCGTTAGCAAGACTTGATGAAGCAGCAGCATTTAATATAGATGCCTCAGAACCATTAGCAAAAGTTGTTGTGACACCATTTAATTTAGATTCAATAACTTTGGTCATAAAGGATTCAGAAGATACTGTTGGTGTTAAAAGAGAACCAGAATAATTTTCATTGTATGAATTTATTTGACGGCCAGCTTTTGAAGAGTCTATAGTCATTTTATATTTTTTTAGAGGTCTGCTATCAGAATTCACAGGTATAGGTCTAAAATTAAAACAGAGTAAAAGAATTTTAGATAATACTGTACCTAAATTAACCTAAATTAAGATAAATTATTCTTTAATTAAAATAAATAATTCTTTATTAAATTTTAAAATCAATTTAATCTAAACAAACTAGTAAATATAATTAATTAAATTTTAATTAATAAATTAACCAAATCAATATTTAATAATATAAAAATAAAGTGAGATAAATTATGAATAACGGAATAACTACAATATAATCCTAATTTAATTATATGAGTCAAATTTTTAACTTACTGATAATTTCCATTGGGACCATTGGCTATCACCCAGTGCACATTTTCTTCATTTTTATTGATATTAGCAGTAGTACTTATGGATAGTGGTGTAAATGGCCTATTATTTACAGGATCATTCAATTATAAATTAATGTAGCATTGACTATAGTCGCGGCAACGAAAAGTGGCCGGTGACCACCGAGACCCGCCTGCCATAAACCGGTGGTTAGCCTTGGGTTCTCAAACTGCACCGCGCCGCCGAGATGTTTACACAATAGGCGCACGGCATGTATTTTTTTTTTGTTACATTCACAATTTAGATACCCTTCTAATAAAGAATCAGATACAGAGCAATTGGAATAACTAATTTTATTATATTTATATTATTATATTATATTATGATTTATTTTAATTTTATGTATATATAATATGTATTTGTAGATTGTTTTGCAATTATTATTAAATTTAATAAATTGTATGTATAATATATGTATTGAAATAATGCTTTATACTAATAATATTTCGTATAAGCACGGCGCTTTTTTCGTCGAGAATGCGGTTTACGATTTTTTTTTTTTTTTTAAATTTTAACCCCGAAAAATATTTAAAGGTTTCAAACGTTTTTCTATATTATAATATACACTTTGATGACTAAACGCGAAACAATTTATGATATTAAAATATAATAGCTAGGTACAGCGGGGGACATCGACGAATACTTTCAAGTAAAAATGATTGATAATAATAAAATTATATTATTATCGTTTTATGTGAAACTCGTTTATTTCAACGATAATAAATAATAATAATAAATTAATAATATATAGTAATAATTAATGTCTATATAACGGGAATTTCTCGGTATAAAAAAAAATGTTGTGTACTCAGTTAAAATTATTATACCATTTATAATAATAATATTTAAGAATATAATAATTCATCTTTTTTTATTATGCCCACAAAAAATTATAAAAATCATATAATGCGGATAAAACGATAGTCAAGAGCACTCAATAACGATTATTAATATGTCAGAATATTATATAATATACATTTTAGTATCCAATTCGTTAATTTGAACGTTCTTGACGAATATTTTGTAGTAGTAGTAGTAGTAGTAGTAGGTAAAGTAGTATTTATTATTTTTTATGTTAATGGAATTTAATAATTAATAGATATTTTGAAAACGATTTGATTATATATACGCGATCAAGCACGTATTCAGGATCAATTTTCGGGGGGGGGTTTGGTGGGGGGGTGGGAAATTGGGAAAAGT
>JAIUCT010000030.1:1199792-1217122 GCA_021307375.1 Tetraneura akinire
GGGGGGGGGGGGGGGGGTTGAACCCCTAAACCCCCCCACCCCTGGATACGGGCTTGTACGCGATCCGTGGGAATTACAGAAATAAGCTCCAAAATTATATATATTACCAATATTACCATATTCTGTTTTTAGTCGCGTACATATTATAATAAGATTATCGTGTTATTAATTTATTATAATGTATCTGCGTCGTAATTATTATTGTTAGAAAAAATATCGTGGTTCTTAAAAAACTGAATTTTTATGCGAGTATACCTAGTATGTTTTAAAAACGAATTGACATTTATTGTATAGGCGAAAAAAAAAACAAATTAGCATATTCACTCTAGAATATGATGGATAATTTTATGTTACAATGTTTTTTTTAAATAAATATAATAAGTAATATATTGTAATTTCATCTATTCCAACGATTTAACTGTGATCTCTCTATCTATTTGGTCTCATGGTCATGGATCGAAACTCTAAATCATATTATTACGTTCAATTAATATTTTATATACCTATTTGTGAAGATTCGTCAACGAAAATTTCGGTGAAATTATTATCTTAAAAAAATATAATATAACGTCGTGTGTTGTATGCGCGGCTTTGTTTATTGACATATAAATTATTAAATAATATTATAATGATATATTTATAAGAGATTTATTTTAATTTTATGTATATATAATATGTATTTGTAGATTGTTTTGCAATTATTATTAAATTTAATAAATTGTATGTATAATATATGTATTGAAATAATGCTTTATACTAATAATATTTCGTATAATAATAAATGAATATAATATACTATGTTAATAAATTAATTTTAAAAAAACGCACGCGTTATTAGTTTTGAAAATATGACGAACCCCTGAGTGGAAATGGCAGCTAGAGTCGCGACGGTCAACGGCCACTTTTCGTTGCCGAGACTATAGCAGCATTATCAATTAATAATCCTAAGTCATCATTACTATCTCCAGTAACAGCATTTATAACAGCTTGGAAATGTTCTCGATCATTTACTGCTGATAAGAAAAATATTGACATACGGTCAGTAATACTTGAATCACTATCACGACTATCTTCGATGAGATTAATTAAATTAATGCAAGCAGGACAGAATTGCTTATCCCTAATTATCCCAAAAAGTTTAGGATGTTCATATTCAACACTTTTAAAACTATTACATAGCATAAGTACTAAATTTTTAAAGATAACACCATTTTTAAACTTTGGTGGATTTAAGTACTTTTAATATACTCGTAATTAAAAAAAAACATTTGAAATTAATGTTCAAATTCAGAACCTTCAAATGATGAGACAACATCTGAAAAATGTTTCTTTAATTTTACTTCTAGAATTTTGTTATTTCTTGAATGCATTCTGTTAGCATCTACCATTTCTTTTAATTTTTCAGCTTCACTTCTCTTTTTAAAAGATTCATCTATTCTTGCCATGTGATGTACATTGGATATTGAAATTATATTTAGAATACTTGCAATGACTACATACTACAATAGTATTTTGGATGGTCTTACTAAAATATTTATATATTAATTTTCAATTTTTAATAATGATAATTTTACTCTTTCGGCTGATAAAATATTTAAAAGAGTGGCATTTATTTTATTTTTTTTAATTTTATCTTCATTTGACACAGTTTTATAGAAATTTTCCGTAAACAAGTTAACATAGGTATTATATTTGGATTCATCTACTAAGGCCTTAACTTCACGTACTTTAATGTATTTTGTTGCTTCTCTGTTTTCTTTGCATATAGTTTCATCCCCTACATTATCATCGTGTTTATTTTCAACATGATTATTTTCAAGATGTTCATTTTTATGATTTTTATTACTTTCAAGATGTTCATTTTTATGATTTTCATTATTTTCAACACATTTATTTTCATCAGTTACATTTTCTACTTTTTCTACTTTTTCAAGATCAATGCTAACAACAGTACTAGTAGCTTCTTGAGATTGATCTTTTTGAGGTACACTTAAACGTTGATTTAAATTTATCAGTCTCACCCACTCTGGATAATACTAATTTTAAAACTCCTCTTCTTTTTATATGTTACTTAAACTTTTTAGTTATAATAGGTTTAACTAAAGGTGTGCTTTTAGGTAAAATATTTGGTTTTGGTTTAAATATTGTATCATCAAAATCCCAAAAATTAATTAAAATAACTATTAGATAATTATTAATTGAATATCTGAACAAAAACATTATAATTTACAATTCTAGCTAATTAATTATTATAATGGTCAATAATTATGGATTATCAATAAATATTATAAAATACATATAATCATTATATAATTAATTTTGGTCATCCAGGTTGGGGGTTAACCATCGGGTTAACAACCCGACCTTGGAAAAACTTTTGATCAGGATTCGAACAACAATCCTAGGACTAGATTGGGAAAAAAGACTTGAAATTGGATACCGGAATTAAAAGGTGGTACTTGGAACATACGAACACTATACAAACCTGGAGCAACTGTGGAATTAGTAGAAGATATTGAGAGATATGGAATGAAATGCGTAGCATTACAAGAGGTGAGATTTGAGGACGCAGGTACAACAAAGATATCACAAACAACAATCATAAATGGGAAGAGTGAACGAGGTCAGAAACTAGGAACTGGTTTCGCCATACATGAATCAATCATACTAATGATCAAAGAGTTCAAAGATGTAAATCCGAGAATTTCAACATTAACATTGAAGGACAAAAATCTTTACATTATGTTAATCAACGTACATGCGTCGACGGAAGAAAAAGATAAGGAAATAAAAGAAGAGTTCTATTATTCACTAGAGGAGGTATTTGATACTACGATGGAAATATTAATATTGTACTGGGCGACTTAAATGCTAAAATAGGAAAAGAAAGGATATACCAGAACGTGGTAGGAATGCATGGCCTCCACGAGCACTCGAATGATAATGGCTCTAGACTAGCAAATTTTACATCAGGAAAAGGATTAATAATCAAGAGTACAATGCTCCCACTCAAAGATATATATAAATAAACTTGGGTATCTCCGGATGGGAGGCACAAGAACCAGATTGATCATGTATTGATTAAAAATAGGTTTAGAAATAGTATAACTAATGTAAGGACATTAAGAGGAGCCGACGCAAACTCGGACCATCTTCTAGTTGGTATTTGGATAAGAGTTAAATTCAAGAAACAATACAGACACAATTTAAATACTATAGATAGATACGATATTAAGAAATTAGACGAAGTTAATATACAGGAAGATTATGGCAGAAAAATCGGCGAAACCCTAAAAGTACAGCAAATAGCAAACACAGATGATGTGAATCAGATGATGTGTGGATCAAAATTAGAAACACTGTACAAATGACTGCAAAAACAATAATACGATAGGAATAAAGAAAAAGGGGAAAAACTCTGGTTTAACCAAATATGCGAAGACGCAGTACAAAGGAGAAAAATAGCCCGGGAGGAATGGATGAAGGACACTAACAATGAAGAAAGGAATGCAGATTTCAGTAGACGAAGGAAAGAAGCTCACAATATAATAAGATGCGAATAAAGAAAATATATCCAAAACATTATGAAAGATGCTGAACAAGACTTTAGACTAAATAGTACCCGGGATATGAATTAGAGAATAAATGGCATAGAAGGAGATTTAAAAAAAAAAGAACGTTTTCTCAAAAATGATGATGGATAGTTAATAACTACAGAAAAAGAAATAGCTGAGAAATGGAGAAAGTATTTCGACGGACTATTAAACTGTGAGGAACCATCAGAAAAGTTCCCCTTTAATATTAAGAACATAAATAACAAGAATGCCCGTATCCTACATTAGAAGAAATAAAAGAACAAGTGCATAGATTAAAATCACAAATCCCCAGGGGAGGATTGTATTCAAGCGGAACTCCTAAAAAAAAGAGGAGAAGATGTCATACGGTGGATCTGGCAAGTGATTAGTAAAGTATGGACAACGGAGAAACGTCCAGATGATTGGAAAGTGGCGGTAGTATGCCCAATTCACAAAAAAGGAGATAAACAAAATTGCACTAACTACCGCGGAATATCCTTGCTTAATGTAGTTTTATTCTCGATTTGTGTTTTAGACAGGATAAAAGAAAAAGCAGATCAAAAAATAGGACACTATCAAGGAGGCTTTAGAACTGGCAGATCCACAACGAATTAGATATTCATAATTAGGCAATTGTATCAAAAATCTTGGAAATTTGATAAAGAGGTTCACACACTTTTCGTGGACTTTAAAAAAGCGTATGATAGTATTCATAGAGAGAGTCTATTGAATATTATGAAAGAATTTCATTTTCCACAAAAGCTGGTCAATTTAGTATCCATCAGCGTCATGGAGACTTTGATAAGGGTTCAGTTACGAAATTTAGTAACTGACCCGACAACAGTGAACTCGGGGCTAAGACAGAGTGCTTCGCTATCGCCGATTCTGTTCAACGTGGTTTTGGAAAAAGTTATTTGAGAAATGAAAATTGGTATTAACGAGGGTATCAGACTACAAGACACGTCGATAGGCCTACTTGCTTATGCTGACGATATAGTTTTGATGTAAGAGTCTCAGGATAGATTAAAAATTTTATTCAGTAGACTGTATAAAGGAGCATCAAAAGTAGGACTATGTGTAAATGAAGGAAAAACGGAGTATATGTTTTTGAGTAGACGGGGACTACCTTTTTGGCAGTCCATAAAAATAGATCAATATGAATTTAAAAGGGTAGAACAGTTCAAATACCTAGGATCTATTTTGTCTGAAAAAAAATAATGTAGCAATCGAGGTAACAGCAAGAATTCAAGCTGGGAATAAATGCTATTATGGACTGACTAAGGTACTAAGATCACGAGTAGTATCGCGAAGAATGAAAGAACAATTACGAGTATATACGTCCTTAATATGACCGGTTGTACTATATGGATCGGAAACATGGCCACTCAGAAAAATGGATGAACGTAGATTCATGGTCTTTGAAAGAAAAAAGTTGCGGAAAATATATGGCCCGATCAAAAATGAAATAACTGGGGAGTGGAGACAAAAGAAGAACTTAGAGCTGGAAATAATATACAGCAATCCAGATATTTTGGAGGTCTTCAAAAGCAGAAGACTACGGTGGACTGGCCATGCATGGAGGAGCCAAAATTCACTATTACATGCTGTGATGGAACAAAACCCAGTAGGTAAATGACCTCTAGGGAGACCAAAAATGCGATGGGAAGATAAGGTAAAGACGAAGGATGTCGAACATTTAGATTAAGATATAAAAATTATGTTATTTTCCATAGTTAGATTGGTACAATAAGAGTCGCATTTAACAGGGAACATGGGGGGCAATTGCCCCGGCAAGTTTTTGTGGATCAACAAAAAATAAAAAAGAATTGATACTCCTGCCGTAGGGATACAGGTATAAATGATAAACCATTACATTTGAAAAAAGAGATTCTGAGCGAATTTCAGTTAGATAATGTAGGTATTAAAATGTTGACATTTTTTATATAAGATTAAAAATGCAAAAATGTATCACTCATATAAGCACCATATATGTACACATATTATAGTATATAAATAAACAACCTATAAAATTTTCAAGTCTCCAAGTTTAATATAAATGCTCATAAAATCCCTTATCACCTAAATGCCCATATCTGACAGAAGTTCGCTCAAAATAGTTATTTCTAATGCATTGTTTATCATTTCATCCAAATTCGAATTGAAATATTGAGACTTGAGATTTCCCTAATATTTTGGAAATACGTCAAGATATATACCAGTATTCTTCAATAAAAGATTCTTAATTTCTTTGTAAAAGTCGTGAGAAATAATAAGAATATTCTTATAGATTCTTAGATTTTCGTTTGAACTGAAAATATCAACTTAAAACAGCTATAAAAAATAATTGAGACCAGAGAATATTTTAATATTGATATGATGTTAAGTAATATATATATAATATACGAGTATACTTCAGTTATTAAATTTTCTGACCTTATTACCTAAAATTGACAATTTTATCAAACATTATATACATAAAGTTTCAACATTAAATTTCTCTTATCAGTATTTGCACAATCATTTTTTTTTTTTACTTAAATATTGTTATAGCTAACAGTTTGGTGGTTTTTTTTTCGTTTTTGTTATTACTTAGTGTTCGTGTTTTTTATGTACGTCGTTTCAAATAACTGTATTGTAATTTGATAAAGTTATCTTCATTTCTACTTCACATATTATTGTGAGCATCGAATTTTTGGTACGTGTTATCATAACTTATTATCAAATTTTATTATCACGGTTATACTTCGTATGCAGCAAAAGCGTTGTTAATGTTGTTTTACAGAAACTTAAACGCCCGTTTCTTCCTTAACTACCTCCATATTATCTCCATAGTCATTTTTCGCTCAAAATGTCACAAAGTAACGCCAAGTCATCTCCAGTCCTCACGCGATCTATATCATCTTCTTTTTCAAAACAAATTAGTGGTTTATATGAAATTCTTAAAGTTAGGTTAACACAACAACAATGCAGTACGAAAACGCCCAGACGAAATTCCCTTACCTGCGGTGGAGCTTGAATTTCCGTCAAGGTTCGGAACAGCATTGTTAGAAACACAGGCACAAGCGTCGTATGTAAATCCGATCACAGCGCGCAAATATGGCAATTTTGGTAAACAGACCCGGTATTACGCGGAAAAATAATCCCGTTCGTCGTCGTACATGAAAATCGTATGTTCGAAATTCTAGTCGCGCGATCAGGGAAAATCGATCCGAAACGCTGCCTCATCAGACTGACAGCCCCACGCGAAATACTAGTGAGACCAACGACCGACACCAACACAAACTAGGACGCACCGACCCCACCACACCTCTGACCACAACCTCACAATCAAGGTAGCACGTCACGGCACACACCGTCGACCTACAGGGAAGCAAGGCTCGCAGGGACAAAGGCAACAGAGAGTGGGGCGGTGCCTAGTACACACAGTGGGTCTACCCCGCAGTTGGTCAGGCCACAGGTATTTCCGTACGGCAGGGGCACGGTCCCCCCTTCATATCAGATACACAGGCCCAAGCTTTGTATGTAAATCCGACCATAGCAACGTATGACTCGGACAAGACTTCTTCGTCGAGAACGAGGTCTCCGTTGACTATACACACCATCTACTTAGGGTCTCGCAGGTTGAAATTATTTCAATAATACCATTATATTCCATGTCACCAGACCAATCAGCTGTTAGCTACGTTGTAGTATTTTACATCTATTATACTCTATGTCGATGGAACATTATAAAAATGTTATATTTTTTAAAAATTATCAAGGCTTATATTTTATTTCAATATTTTTTTCTATATATACGATTATACTCGTGTAAACATTTTATTGTTATACATTTTTTACATTTTATTTTTATTTTAACGTAGTAGCAAGTTTATAAAAAGTTGAAAATGAGCCAAAATGTAATTAATTTATTACAATACTCGTCAATTGAACAATCGTCAACTGCTGAGGAAATGAAAATTCCGTGATGGACATCCCAATAAAGGTAAGGGAAATACTAGTGAGACCAACAACCGACACCAACACAAACTAGGACGCACCGACCCCACCACACCTCAGACCACAACCTCAACCCCTTCCTCACAATCAAGGTAGCACGTCACGGCACACACCATCGACCTACAGGGACAAAGGCAACAGAGAGTGAGGCGGTGCCTAGTACACACAGTGGGTTTACCCCGCAGTTGGTCAGGCCGCAGGTATTTCCGTACGGCAGAGGCACGATCCCCCTTCATATCAGATACACAGGCACAAGCGTTGTATGTAAATCCAACCATAGTAACGTATGACTCGGACAAGACTTCTTCGTCGAGAACGAGGTCTCCGTTGACTATACACACCATCTACTTAGGGTCTCGCAGGTTTAAAGATCTCTCGAAACCGATCGACTGGCGAAACTGGCGATCTGGCACGACTGGATACAACCTTGGAGGAGGCGCGGGCAGCGCTGCGAATCGTAGCATGTTTGCTACCGCCGGAGGTTGTCCGGGTAATGCTGGAAAGCTGTGGACCTTAGTAGAGGTATACACGCGAGGATAGGAGGCTGCACAAGCCCCTGGGCCAAGCGCCTCACAAAAACACAGCTGCCACCACCAACAGTGACACGACCGGCAACCAGGTCAAGGAGAAGGCGGTGACGACGGCAGCAAAGCTGGACGCAGCGGCAGCAAAGCTGGACGCAGCGGCAACACCAGCGGCCACAGTCAGCAGCGGCGGTACCACCGACGTCATCAGCGGCCACAGCCAGCAGCAGCGGTACCACCAATGTCATCATCACCGGCCACAGCCAGCAGCAGCGGCACCAACGAGGCCACTCTCCAAGACATTGGGAGACTTAACAGAGTTACCCACGAGCTAAGAGGTGCGCCAAGTTTAAAAATCAAACATCGCAGCACTTTTCAGGAAACCGCTACGGTTGGCGGCTTGTCAGGAGAGTATGACACGGCCCGATATGGTGTGTACACCTGTATGAACGATGTCGGGCGCGATCTGTCTTCCTAGTCAGCCACCAACCTAGGTGGTGCACTAGTACACACTGAGACCTCCAATCCAATTATGGAAAGGAGACTCGGAGGGGACGAACGAACCGTGCTGCTCGATCTAAACGGCGAGTCGGGAGGAGCTTTTGGCCTCGTCTACGACACCTCGTCAGATCGGTACGTATTTGTATTCGTCAGACAAGTGGACCCATCCTTTCATCCACCACTGAGAGTGCGGACTACGGTGACACCGAGACCGTATCGCCTCAACTAACGGTGAGTGTACGATCCGCATACCGGACAGATTCATCTATCTAGAACCTTTGAAGTCTTACAAAAACAAGGTCATATTGTGCCCAACTATTGATGATTGTTAACCACACTTAAAATGAAGGTGATTCTGTTCACTCCTTAATAGAGAGACAATATGTAAAAATTCAAAAAACCAGAAGCCTTTGTCTCAATAATTCGCACTGCTAAAAATACTGGAGAGCCATATCACGTTCATGAGTTACGAAGATTTTTATGATATAAAAAGTCTGTGTACTCAAACTGGTGTAAATATTACTGTTAACACAGAAAATGAAGCAGTGAAGTTTCCGAGTATAAAAATTATGAAAGTTGAGCAACAGTCACCATCATCCATTTTTTATAAAACATTATACTCACAAGCAGAATTCAAAGAAGCTATTGTAATCAGAAGAAAAAAACTTTAATTGTTGAGTTGGAAAAAGAATTTTCAGCAAAACTAGAGATCTCAGACAAGAAAAAAGAAGACTTATTATACTTAATTTAAAAAAAATGTATAAAAAACTTTTATAAACCATATTATGAACAATTATAAATAATTTGTGATACTATAATATTAATCTGATATGATAATTTATCCATAAGTTTAAAAATTATGTTTTTATTATTTAAATATGTGACGTTATGTTCCTAAACTAAAAGATTTTATTATGTTATGCATTTAAGAGAGTTAAATTGCTGTTACTTAAAGATCAAAATATTGTGATAATTATAATTAATTAATTGAAATTTTGTATTGTTCTTAAATTAATAAAGTTGAAGCATTTATTATAATTTGTGTTTATATTAAAAGTTATACAATAATGTCATAATTACAAATAATACATTAAATTAGGTAGAAAATAAAAATAAAAATTTTGCATGAACGGCTTATTACAAAATAACTCGTAACTAAACATCAATATTTACATCAATAGTGTCATAAGTTAAAAAACTTACTAAATTCTAATTTTTAAATAACAAAAATGTTGTAGGTAAGAATAAAGCATGAATATAGTGTGTTATAACACTCTACTTCAATTAAAATAAGTTTTTAAAGCAATATAAACATTCAATATGATTTTATCATCATATCAGTGCAAAAAAATTTTCAAATGAGTTTGTGTAAAATCACGTTTTTTATGTTATGGCATTGATATAGTAAACAAGCGATATATATTATATAAATATGTCGTGTAATGTTTACGAATTAAGTGGATGCCCTTTAAAAAGAATCGATATAATAATAATAATGGCATCAATATTTATATGAAAAAATATATTGGAAAACGTTTACATCAAAGTAAAATTTCAACACAATACCGTAATGAACAATATAAAAAATATTTAATATTATAATTTTAATATTAATTTTTAATTTGTTATATCATTTATTAGTATTATTATTATTCTTAATATATTAAATTGTTCGCGCCACGAAAGGTCTTTTGAAAATTAGTCGTTTGCAGCCGTTGGATGGGACATCGTTGTTTTGTTTTTGTAGCGATTCTACACTGCGCCGTTGCACGGTGGTCGTCGTACATTTTTGAACCAAAAAAACAGGAACGTCATGCATCGATTTTTCGTTTTTGTTATTTTTCTGCTATTGCGCTGCGAGGTCGTATTTTGTCATACTGCCCCTGCCATACTTCAAGAAAGGCATTTTTATTGTTGGACGCCATTTGCGTTTTTGCTACTTTGTTTACATTACATTTTTTTTTTGTCTTGTTGTGAAGCTTTCGCCGGAGACCATTGTATAATTTTTATGCAATCGAGGTTGCGCGAGTATTTTTTTTTATTTCGTATTTTTTGTATCGTTTATCCATTTTGAGCACCACGCTATACGTAATGAATGCCATTTTAATAAACATAACCTTTGTTTTAGATTTTTGTATTACGCCGTTGTTCTTCGTATTTTTTTTTTTTTTTTTGGTGTTGCGCGTGTTGCATTCACGGGCCTACATTATTATTTTTATTATAGGGATTTATGCGAGATTGAAAGGTAAATAAAACGATCGTTTTATATTATAATATTTAGAATTACGTATTTTTAAGTATTAGTTATTAAGCCAGCTGGCATGCGTGCGTACGTCTAAGATTTGCCACAATTCTGTCCCATTGCAATACCGCCGGAGAGATGATAATAATTACGCGTTATTATAATAAATTGCGTTATTCTATTCACACGTTACACAGTTCTTGTTTAATCGCCGTTGAAATCGGCTGTTTAATCGCCGGAGGTAAATTTTGTGTATTGTAATTCGCCGTTTTAATTCTATGCATAACACGTGACACGTTATTTTGTGGGTACCACCGGAGGTACAAAAGTCCTTTTTTTACTACATTACACGTATCATATTTGTCGTATCGAATATCTAGTATTACCGCCGGAGGAGAATTGGACAGAATTGGAAAATGTTACATTATTTATTGTTATAGGCAATTGTAATTGGTATTAAATATTCATTAGTCAAATGCAAACATGTATTATTTTATTGTTTTATGGGCACATTCATTGCCATTTATTATTTATTAGAGTATTATTCAGTAGGCAAAACATGTAATGAATTTTACTCTATCTGTCAACTGCAATCTGTTTATTTGTTGTAATTAATTATATATGCTAATATGATTATTAAACACAGTATGTTACCTAAAAACCCCTTTATGTTATTATCTCATACCTATCATGTATCCAACTTAGTAAGTTCATTAGTGAGCTAAGGTAGGCGCTTTTTAGTAAGTAGCTCCAAAGCGAACTAACATAAATATTATTGATTATTATTAATCCCATATACCTAAAATGAGTGATTTTTTTTCTACGTCAAGTTAATCATTACCAAAAGAAATCGCAATTTCGATTAGACCATCATTCCTTTAGTTTTTAAATAGCTAGTGAATTAGTTGGTTCCCACAAAATCTTTGATCAGGATACATTTCAATTAAAGATATTGTTTGTTCATTACTCCAATTCATCATAAATTAATAATAAACTTAAATTAATAAAACTGAAAACTATAAATACACTCAGCAAACAAAACATCAAAATTTTAATTAAATTACATATTTCAAATAAACTTACATAAATTATTATATCTTACTATCAACATTTACGTTATACGGTAAAGAATCAATCGGTTAGTTAATGCATGCCCTATTTTCCTTTTACTATGTTATTTTATTTTATTACAGATTTTATACCATCATAAATAAAATAAACATACGAGTATATTATTAATTATGAATACATTTTTAAATTAAACCATTTTTGTAGTAATTAAATCGACATTTTAATTTATTATATTTGCATTTTTTATTTTTGTTATCTATTTAAACTTCATTCACTCACTTCACGTTACAGTTCAAAAATATGAGGTAATAATAAATATTGGCCACTTCATATAAGGATTAATGTATTTTTCATAATAGTAAAAATTCAATTAATGTATAAAACAGGTGTAACATTTTTGGTTACTGGCGCCTATATAAGAAGCTGGGTCGCCAACCTAAACCCGTATAACACCGTACTGGTGAAGGAGGTTTAGGATTTTTTGTTTTTATCATATACAGGGTGTAACAGGTCTATCTGACAATTGCAATAACTTTTTTTCTATTCATTTTTTTTAACTTTTTTTTTTTTCAAATAAATACTGAGCCCTTGCGCTACAATACTGTCGATTTCAAATATTTTTTTGTACTTGGGAAACTCAAATTTGGAAATTTAAAATTTTATTTTATTGTTTAAGAAAAATTTCAAAATAGCCATTTCGTAAACCTGATTTTTAGAAAAATATTAGTGTTTAAAATTCTAATAAAGGTTGACCCATTTATTTTCTACGATTTTTTAAAGTTTGTGAAAAAGTTAAGAATTTTATTGTATACCACATAAAATTATAACAAATATTATTGTATAACACTATTAATTAAATGGCTGATCGAAATTTAATTTTTATTCCAAGATTTTTGTTATCGCTTACATCATTAAATTGATATTTATTATGAGTCCCAGTTATATTGATAAATTTTAATCAATGTTGGCCATTGTCAAGTGTGCAAAAATGCAAATTTACATGAATTCAATATTTTATTAATTTGTATTTGGTATATTAGATATAAGTAAGATATAGAATTGGGAAAATAATTAAATAACAATATAATTTATATTTAATATATTCTATATATTTCACATAATAAGGAAATTTAATACACATTTTTCCAATGTTTACAAAATAATTTAAAATTATAATTTTTCATATTTTGTTCATTATACATAATTTTTAAACTTTTAATTCATTGTTTCTTTTGAAAAGTTGTCCATTATGCCTCAATTTTATAGTGTTGTTGAGTATACAGATATGCATTTAATTTATGGTCAGGCTTTAAAAAATTCAAGTCTAGCCAGTAAGATATATCTGAAACAGTTTCCCATGAGGAAACAGCCGTGTAAACATACTTTTAAACGCATTTTAATCTATATCAAACATGTTAAAACTTATTATATAATAATTATTATATTATGTATTATATTCAGTCTATTTCTTTTACCTCATTAACTTGAGTAACGATAGAGTAAGAATAAGTAAGATAATATTAAAATATATTATGAAATTATGATTATTATTTTAAAAAACAACTCAAACTCGTCATTTTTTATTAATAATCTCACATTCAAGTAGCTTAATTATATTTTTTGTCTGATATAACTACTATAAGATTGAAACAACATAAAATAATTTTATTATAGGCACATATTTATGTAATTGATTTTCTTTAAACTTATTTGTTTTAATGCATCTTAGATGTCAAATTCTTCTATTCTTCTTCTATTCTTAAATAGAAACCTTATAATTCTCCATTAAAATTATATTAAAATTATTATATTTTGAACTCGTGGTGAAACATTTAAGAAATTTGGATGAAACAAAATGTATTATAAATATAAAGTAAAAATTATACCTAGTGATTTAATCAATTTCCCAAACTCAAATAATTATAAGGAGTAAAAGGATTATAAGGATTGTTTTTCTAACAAGATAAGGAAATATAGGGAAAATTGAATGACAATATTACACCACTATCATCACAACCATGTGATAAAAAATTTATTTTTAAAGAAAATTAATAAAAAAGTAATAATTGTCATTTGTGTATATTTATTATTTAATATTAATACCTTATATTATAATACATTTATATAAAATAATAAATATAAAATAAATAAATAAAAATATCTACACCTTAGTGCAAATGCTAAATGCAGTTATCTAATTCTGTACCTATATTAAGATAATTAAAAAAGTAAAAAAGAATAATATTTTTACATATTTATTATTTAATATTAAGACATAATAAATTAATATAAAATAAGGGTATTTATACAATATTAATACAAAATATACAGATTTAAGTATAAGTTACAATAATAAATATTAAATAAAATAAAAATAATAATGGTAGTATTTAAAAATAGGTATGTAATATTTAAGAAAAATTAATAATTTTTAAAATATTATTACAATAAATAGATAAATATTTTATACATTTTTATTTAAAACTAATTAATAAACTCAATGTAATCAACCTCAACAGGTAATATAATTTTTTTCTAATAAATACATAATAATACACTTAAATTAATATAGGTACCAACATCAAGTTAACAATTTGATTAACTAAATTATAAAAACAAAATTAAAAAATATAATAATATTACTTAACGGATTGCAAAGCAGAGTATTTATGTAATATATATAATAATCTTCAAATTGTTTTAAAGAACTTAATTAATACTCAATGGAAAACAATATATTACCTACTTAATATCATATACCCAGGGGTTAAAGTGGGAAAAAAGTGCAGGGGGACTAAAAAAACCATAGAAATTTTGAGCGTTCCGTGTTTTTTTTTATAAAATGTAAAAACCATAAATTAACACAATTATATATAACATATTAAAGAATAATATAAGTCCTACCTATAACCTAACCGATAGTGTGATAGAACCTTACAACAAAATATAATACATATGTATTTATATATTGTCTTTAGAAAACTTATCAAAAATCAAGATTTTTCTAAATGGGTGCATATAATTAATAAAACAAATAATTATCACTTTATTACTTTGTTATTAAGCGTTCCAGCGAACCTTTTTAAGTAGTTGATTAAAGGGGACGCTTTTTTTTGTGCTGTCAGAGGTAGGAGTCCCCCCCTCACTTTAACCCCTGCATATACCTAACAAATAACAGGGTAGTATCAAACTAGCACATAGCTAAATTTAATAACATAAAAAAATCAAATGTATAGTAAGTAATAGAAATTTAAAGAATATATCAATAAGTTATTTATTAAAATAAATCAAATTATATTAAAAAATTTAAAATAGGTACCTATATTATATTAATATAACATTTGTAATATAAATTTACTGAATTTCTATGTCAGTCAGTATATTATTATTTATTCTCTTAAAGACAACATATCATTAATGAAACACAAACATGATACTATGATAGGTATAATATATTTTTTCCAGTGATTTAAAATAATTAACTTGATTATTAATATGCCATATTATTTTAAAGTCTAATTAGATTTTTAGCAAATCACAATTATTAGGTACAAGTACCACAGTCTACATTGTAAATTTGTTAATGTACTTTTATGTAACAATTTTATTTTGATTTTATTTAATTACCATAAAAATATTTGTATGTTTTTACTTAACAATAAATGTGCAAATTTAACATTAATGAAATTATAATTGCGTAGGTATCTGGTATAAATAAGTTATACATTAATAAATGTAACATTCTAATTTTTATACTCAAACAAAAAAAATTATATTGAAACAGTATATAAATAAAAAATATTTAGGTAGGTAATGATATTACCTGTTAAATATTATTTTTTTTTTATTAATTGTTGACTAAGTTATGTGCAATTTGAATAAGTATTTAGATATTTAAATGCTTAAAAGTTATAACAAATTATTTTTAATAAGGTATACAAGTATAACTAGTGTGTGAGGAAATACATAATTATGATAGCCTCAAAATTATTGTTAAATATTTTTTATAAGATAATTTAGTTTTTTTTTTTAAAAAAAAATAGACCAAAACTGCATAATATTCATTTTTTGGTGCCAGGTATATTAATGTTAATATTACATGTTTAATAGACAGATTTTTCATATTGATGATATCACTGAAATTGAATTATGAGTAGTAGGTACATCATACATTATAATGTATAAAATATTCATTCTAGTAGTTCTCATTTTGACTAATTACTCAATTTGACTGAACCTTTAACCAATTTAAATAAATATTAATATTATTAAGAAATGAAAATAATTATTATAATATAAATGGTACCTACTTACATATCAATAATAAACCGAAGTAGCTAATTAAATCTTTTTTCATTTCTGTTTTTGTTTTTAGTAACACAAATTGTTGTATAAAATAATTTCATTATTACTATTCAATTATTGTGTTTTGTTAAGTTATGTTGTTATAACGAATTATTACACTTTTACACTTTTATACCTTAATAATATCACAGATTAGATTATATCATTATAGGGTTTTAATTATATTTATTATTTAAATTTTTAAAATATAGGTAATAAGAAACAATACATAATAAAAAAATTCTATAATGCATTAATTATTATAGTGCATTTAGTTATTTGATCAGTTCTTACATTTATATTTTATAAAATAGGTAAAGACGTAAACATAATAACACGTGATATGTAGCTAATAATTTTCATAACTAAATGATAAACGCTGGGATTGTCTAATTTTCAACTGTATACTGCGGCCGACGAGAGAGCACTTTTGGGCGGCGACCAAAACTCGTCCGTTCTCGCGCACCCCCACCACTAAACCTCCCAAACTACTGGCCGCCGACACCGTTGTCGCCACCGTCGCCGACCCTCCTACCATCCCCCGTCGTCATTTGGATGCGCGAAGGAATAGTGCTCTATCGTCGGCCGCAGTATAGTTGTATGTACTCTGTGTTAATATGAATAGAATATTTTTAATCAAGTGTATGCTTTCATGGAAAAGTTAATCAAATCACCGACTATTTGATAGACCCGTACAATATTAATTGTACCAATAATTTTAGTAATTTAATTCACATTTTCAAAAAGTTTAAAAAATCATAAGAAATAAATGACCAAACTTTAAGAAGATATTTTAATACCATAATTTTTCTAAAAATCCGGTCTACAAAATGGCTATTTTGATTTTTTTTTAAAATGGTAAAATTAAATTTTAAATTTTAAATTTGAGTTTCCCAAGTACAAAAAAATATTTGAAATCGACAGTATTGTAGCGCAAGGGCTCAGTATTTATTTGAAAAAAAAAAAGCTAAAAAAAATGAATAGAAAAAAAGTTATTGCAATTGTCAGATAGACCTGTTACACCCTGTATAATACACTGTTGAGAATGGCAATTACAGACATTTATTTTTTAAA
>JAIUCT010000030.1:1217132-1257347 GCA_021307375.1 Tetraneura akinire
GGTGTCAGCGCGCGACAATTTACACTATCGTTAGTCGTGACGTTACACAGGTAACAGATAAAATGCTTTTGTTTATAAAGGATGTTGGTTAAGAGGACGCCACACCGAAACGTGAACGCATATAATGATGAATGATGATATATCAGTAAATTCTGACCTAGAAATACAGGCTGAATTACAGGCTGAATTACAACTTTGGAAGGCAAAATGGGCCAACATAGAAAATCCAATGCCAAAAACTGCTATAGAAACATTGGTACATTGCAGGGTTTGACTAGGCCACCGGGGTACCGGGGAAATCCCCGGTGGTCCGCAAACATAAAAATTTAACGTGGCAATTATAAAATACATTACTGTTTAAATACAGATTTACAGACTATTTCTTTGATATTATGGTACAAATGAGTGAATGACTGAGCGAGTCGGTCGCCAGTCGCCAATGTTGTATTATATTATTTTAAAAATAGAATAAGTTATTAAATTTTTAAAATAAATTCCAAATGCATTAGTAAAATTAACAAATATTTTAGGATTTGAAAATTCTGTTTTAAGAGATGAGCTTATAGATTTTGCCTCCAAATGGGATAAATTAAAGTTAAAGTTACCTGAAACTTATATGATAAATGAGGAAGATGATGTAGAAGATGAAGCAGAAATACCTGAAGAATGTAAACCAGAACATTGCAAAGAAAAAAAACGTTGGTTGAATTGTAAATTATGTTGTTATAACGTTTTATTTAAATACAGATTATATTATATAGCACAGCGGAAGGTCTAAAAACGATATTTTTTTAACCGACTGGAACCACCTTAACCAAAGAAAATCCAAAAGTATCAAATTTAATGTTAATAAAACAAATATAAAAATTATAATAGTACAAATAATATTTACATGCAATGGTAATGTCATATGCCCGTTTGGACGATCATTATTGCAAAGACTTCCGTAGGCTTTGATAGCCCAAATGCACTGACTTTTATTGGACATAGTTTATTGCGTAATTTATAATTTATAAATACAAAAGTTTTTAATTTAATAATTTTACACGCAATAATGTAAAAAAAATGATATATAATAATAAATAGTAAGAAAAAGAAATAAAAAAGAGTGAGAGTAAATACAAAATAATACAAATTAAAACCAAAAAAATTAAATGGCAGATTGCAGCCAATGAGCATTGAACAGCAACGCATCCAGAAACAAATCATTGGTATAAGTCTGAAAGTTAACCCTAGTTCACACGGTGACACTAAACCGCGACACATCAGTGTCGCCGTGTAAACAACGTAGTGTCTCACTGCCACGATATCTCGACACTAGTGTCGTGTATCAATAATGTTTGATATTTGACACCGTGACACTGGCGGTGTCACACCATCATTATCAATTTGTGCACATATTAATAAATGATAAAGTTTTTTTTCTAAACGTATTTTGAAATTATTGTGCGTGTTTACCATTTTATATCTTCTTTTATTTCTTTTATCTATGGTATTTACTATTTAATATATTGAATATTCTGTAAATCTTAAGTATTTCGTAATTATTATGTCTTCATTCAACATTAATAATTTTCTTGAAAATTACCAACAGTATCCCTGTTTGTGGGATAAGTCTTTAAAAGATTATAAAGAAAGAGTAAAACGAGACCAAGCTGAAGAAGCGTTAATAAATATTACTGGGTTACCAAATGTTAAAACATTACGTTCCAAAATAACGTCTATTCGAGGGGCCTATAACAATTAACTATGTAAGGTCAAAAAATCCATGATTACTGGGTCTGGATCTAACGAGGTATATACACCAAAACTATAATGGTATAGCTACGCCAATACTTTTCTTGCGATAAATATTGATCTTGAACCCGAATCGGAAACAAATTTGGTAAATAAACAAAATACATTATTTTTCAGTAGCAGTCACGATTTAAGATAAGGTGCATTTACACGGTGACAGTACTGTCACAATATCACTGTCATATATAATAACATTACAATTACTGTCACGCGAGAATACTGTTTACACATAATAATGGAATATTGCAACAGTGGTAGACAGTAGTAGTAGAAAGATAACTATATAATATAATAGATAAGTGTATAATTTTTGAATTATTACTTCATTTATTTCATTTAACAATTAAATAATTTTCTCAACACTAAAATGTCTGATTCAAAAGTTGTATGAACTATGATCAAGGTTATTAGTGAAATGATTGTTTTGAAACAAAAACAAAAAGAAAGAAAAAGAAAAACTAAAAAAGAATGGGTAAGAAAATGGATGCAAAAATGAAAAAAAGATGTACAGGGGAGGACCGTTATAACTACTGTTTCGTGTATAAGAAAGAGGGACATGTGGCCAAGAACTGCGGAGCGCGAACCGCAGGCGCGTCAACACGGAGAAAGGAGGTCGGAAGTTTCAACAGACACGGAGGCGATGATTAATCTGTTACAGATAAATCTCAATCAATGTCGAATGTCTTTTGTCGAGCAAACAGTGGTTGAAAGAAACATCGATGTAGTCAACGCTTGTGACCCCCTACGGGATCACAGACGGCTCCGGAGGATGGCTAACAAGCGGTGGTACTAGAAGGTACATATACAACTGCTACGCATCACCAAATTCCACAGTATCAGGATTTCGGGAATTCCTACAGCGACTAGAAAGGAGTGTACAAAACTACTAGGACGTCACGAGAAAATCATCATTGCCGGGGATTTCAACGCGAGATCAGCTGCATGGGGCGACTGGCAGAGTAACATCAGAGGAAAAGAACTCATAGAAGTCTCTGAAGGACTAGATATGGTCATCATCAACACGGGTCGAGAGCCTACATTCCATGGTATCGGGATGGGCTCAATCGTCGACATAACCTTTTCATCGGAAACACTGTCTCGCAGCATTAGAGATTGGGCGACACTAGATGAGGAAAACTACTTCGACCATCATTACATCAAGTTATGACCCTAGATACAGACGTGATATCTGGCAGAGGAAAAGACACTCGGCGAAACGAGAAGGGCTGGAGTACATCCAAAGGCATCGACTTGGAGAAATTCAAAGCTGGCATCATGCTAGCGGATTGGATCTTACAGCTACGAGTAGATTTGGGGGCGAATAATGCAGCGGATGTCTTCGAGAAGAAGCGTGGAACAGGGACAGCAGCGAGGTTGAAAATCTACGGGAGAACCTCAAAACCTCCAGAAAGGCCCTTAAAGCAGAGATAACGAGGAGCAAAGAACTCGGATGGAAAGAGTTGCTTAAAACGGTTGAAAACGATGTATGGGGGAAAACAATGGTTACAATGGTTCAATATCGTATTTTATGCGATCGTTTTCTCGATTACATCATATCAAACAGGTGAGTGTAATATATTTTATTTTTCAAACCTATATATTATATAGAAATATAGGTTTTTATTCTGTCGTCGCCAGCGTTGCGTTTTTCTACTTAAATATACGTTTAATATATTTTTCGATTTGTACCGTACCTTATTAAGCTTAAAAAAACCGTAAAAGGGGGTCACTTAATTGTAATTTTTAAATTTTTAATTTATTTTCTACTAAACTTATAAACTAATAAAGTACACATTTTTTAACAAAAAATTATTTATTACAAATGAAATACATAGTGATATCTACATGCGTCAGTGTGTTGGCCGCACTGTACGGCGGTCACCGCATTAGTCGCCGTCTGAGTGTTGTTCAAGTTTGATGTGCGTTATATATATTAAGGTTTTGTAGCTAATTGTGTTCTTTGATATAAAGTATTATTATTTATAATAAATTCGCGAGCATTAAACTTTTGTTTTTTTTTTAAAAAATAATAGTTAACAATAGGTAAAACTTATATTTATTTAGAAAGATACAATAAACATAACTAATTTCTCAGTCTTCTTTATTAATATTAGGTTTCTGTTGAGTAATTATAAGCTAACAAGAACAAATTAAGTTATAACAATAAAACTAATTAATAAAAAAATAATAACGATTATTTATTATAGTTGACAATACCGATCATAATGACCGATTCAGGCACATACAACCCAGGAAAATCATTAGAAAAAAAAAATAATTAAAATTTAAGCAACAAATTCGAAGGAGAGTTTCCGTTACAAAAATTACGTATATAAAAGCCTTTAACCAAAACCAAATGGAATGATTTGCAAAAATTAAAACTATTTTTGCCCATTGACATTCTTTTTATGATACATTACCCCCATAGACCTATAAACTAATGGACCGCTCATAGAGAGAGAAGTCTGGGGACGATATAGAGTGAGAGAGAAAAAACATAGTAAGGGCTAAGACAGTGTGTCAAAGACAAAGTGAAACAAATTATTTTAAAATAAAGTTGCAAAATTGTAATAATATATTATATTACATGATTCTGTGATTATTTGTGAATATTGAATTCCAGAGATTCCTTGGATGCACGGAAGCATTAATGGGGATAAATTGGCCCAGACGGAACCAAGACCCTAAACTAAGTTATTGTATGAAAAGTATTTCTCAAGTGACGCTCTTCTTAAATGCCGAATGGGGAGAAGGTTTACAGCCCCCACGGCCGATCAAGTTTGCAGAGCCTGGAGCTGGGGTGGTTATCTAGCCAGCAGAGACTGGATAAATATGAGATACAGGGTGATGACTATGACACCTGACCTACAGTACAAGCCTTAAGAGTGGCGAGTGCGGTTTAAATACCATATACTATCCGTTGGCCGATACGCAGCCGTTCTCTACTACTATGGACTCGTTCATCTATGGAGGCTCAGGATTTTCGGCTATCTGCCTCGCAGCAACCAACAACAGCGGCAAAGCCGCCGGATACTACCCCCTCCGGGGTTAACCCGCAAGTCGGTTAGGTTAAGTCAGCTCCTGGGTTGAGTGGCGCCGCTTCAGATCCCAAAATGCCAACCACACCGGCTACACCATCCAGCGGTGCATCTTCAACTGTACTAGCTGCGACGGGTGCTCCAGGAGCAGCCGCGACTAGCACCACAGATACAAGGTCAACTATCCCAGCGACCACAACTACTACTACCACTACAACACCTTGCCCTGCATCTTCAACGGTGGGGGCATTAACAGTTACGACATCCCTGCTGAAGCCAGAAGATCAGCCGAAACTAGGAACAGACAAGAAGAAGGCCGATGTCGATGCAGACCATCGGAGCCTGCGATAAGTACATCATTTATTTCAGTTAAAAAACAATAATTTTTTATTAATACAATAACCTAACTTATTGTTAAGTACCTTACAATGATTAATACTTTAATAATTTATACTATTTTATTATAGATAGTTTAATATTATACAAAAATAAACTTAATAGGTAATAGCCTGTATCTGCACATTCTGCACATTATATCATGGTGATTCCACGTATCTGTAGACTAACTTCACATGAATTGGTAAAATGTTTTTTTTTGAATATATTATTACGATTAAATTATACATTTTTGTCTAAATTTATTTAAAATGTCATTACATTAATATTTATTCAGTTTTTTGTTGTTCCTGAAATATCATAAAAATGTAGATGCGAGGTATTGCCGTTAGTGTAACGATATACCTAAAGTTAGAGTCCAACATCCCCAAAAACCAGTCAACGTGAAATGGAAAAAAGGTAATTTAATAATCAATGACATTAGTTTAGTACATAATTCAGTGCTTTTACCTACTATTTTGAATTTTGATACACCACTTCAATTTTTTTCATATTTTTTCACTAATGAATTATTTGAAAAAATAAAAAATGAATCAGTTATACTCGACACAAAAAAATCCAAACAAACCATACAGTGTATCTATTGTTAAGCTTAAAAGGTATGTAGATATATTTTTATATGCTTTATTGTTACATGTATCAAATGTGAGGGATTATTGGAGTGATAAGTTGGGTTTTCCTCCAATTTTTGAATCAATGAGTCAAAATAGATTTGAACAAATTAGACAGTTTTTGCATTTTAATAATAATGAAACATTATTACCCAAAGACCTTGCAAGTCATGATAGGTTACACAAAATAAGACCACTTGTTGACTATCTAAATGCTAAATTTAATAGCATTCCTTATCGTAGAGACTTATCACTTGACGAACAGTTATGTTCTATTAAAGCTAGAAATTATTTAATACAATTCCTTCCCATGAAAACCCATAAGTGGGGGTATAAATTTTATGTACTTAGTGACTCCAAAGGATTTTCTTACAAATTCGAAATATATACAGGCCAAGAACTCAGGAAAGATTTCGATTACAAAATGAGGGAGATTTAGGCGCTAGTACCAATGTGGTAATAAGATTAACTCGTGAAGTTCCAATTAACGAAAATTATAGAATAATTTACTTTGATAATTATTACACAAGCATTCCTCTTATGGTAGCATTATATCAAAAAGGAATATTGAGTGTAGGTACAATAAGACGTAATAGAATTCTTAATTGTAAACTGCCCGATGAACAATTTTTGAAAAAACAAATACGTGGTACTTCCTATGAATACATAACATCTTACAAAGGAACTACTTTAAGTAACGTTTTATGGAAAGATAATAAATTATTAACATTGATGTCAACATACTGTGGTGTTGAACCTAAATCTTCAATTAAACGTGTAGTAAACCAGGTGTTTACTGCAGATGTTTTCACGGGGATTAAGATACATATATTTTTACGACCATTACTTCGCCTACTGAGTGTTCGTAGAATTCTCACACCGACGATATATTATAAGTTGACTCGTATTTTTCTTATTTTTCCCACGCATTTATAAAAGTGGTAAACATATTTTTTCTTAAATTTGTATAGCGTCGATATTAAAATATCGAGGGGTGTAGGTAATCCGTTGTCTGGTCAACAACAATGACCCAAAACAACATATTTTGTTTGTACCCTCGAGACTTTACGAATAATACGTAAGTCGAGGCCAGCTGGTTGTTCATAAATTATTAAATCCTATTCTCTTTCTCCCTCATAATCTGGATGTGTTAGTAATGTATATATACCGGTGGAGGGAAGCATTTTATTTTAGATGTTATTTTGTATTTCTTAGAGACGACACACCGTCTGACGATTTCGATATATTACGTATAAGTCGACTGCCGAGTACGCTACTAGTTAAGAATACTTTATAATATTTCAGGCAGAGTCAAAACTGTCTTCAAATTTTTTTAAGTGTAATTTAAATAATTTTATATTTTTATTAATTATAATAAATAAACATTTTATATTTTAACTTTATAAACTGTTTGTTATATTATTATAAATTAATAACCAGTTGAATCCTTCTTCGAGACGTTCAGTGGAAATCCTGACTTCGTCAAACAAAGTGTAAAACGTGTTGCATTTGGTGATGCTACGATACGTACCTGACAGCGTATCACACGTAGGCTCACTACAAACGTTTGAAAAAAAAAACGACGGGCCATTTATTGCTGTGTAAAAATTTAACTGTAATTAAATTTCGTTATCAATGTTTTGCGTTATTGTGGTGAAATTGCCCATGATCCTAATATATTGTTGTATGTTTATTCCTTGACTATTGTAGTTTGTGTCATTAATTATAATTTACTTAAAAATATTGAATCGTGTTAACTCATTATATTTTAACTAACCAAACCTAATAATGTTTGAGTTAATTGGTGTTTATGACTTAAATTAATAATTAAAAGTTTAAAACAAAACATATTAAATTTACAATTCATTGATTGGCCTGTGTACAATTTATGTTTAGATATACAAATAAATTTAAATTTAATGATAAACAAGTTTTTTTTTATTTTAATCTAATATAATAAAGTAATAATTTTCATTATTTAACAAGATAAATATCTTATTTATTAATAACGATTCAAAAAAATAAAAAAATGGTGAACTTTGAATAATTATAACTTTTAAAAAATGCATGTTTTTAATTAAAATTAAAAAATGTTAGTATATCAAGAAAGGTTAGGTTAGAATATGAAGAAATAAATTACAAATGTCTATATATAAATGATAAGTTGTGATGCATCTTAAATTGTAAAATTTAAATATTTCAAGTCAATTTTACATCTTAAAATTAAAAAAAAAAAATTTTCATTTTAAAATTATACCTTGTACCAACATTAGGTATAATGAATATAATGATTTAAAGAAATTTCAATGATCGATTATTCCCCCTTAAGCACTGTAGCCAGGCATCGACAGCGGATGGATACATTTTTGTAATTAAAATAAGTATTTTTTCTGTAATCTTGCCAAGAGTTAAACAAAATTAATCCATTAAGGTGTCATATTTTATAGAACGCACTTATAATATTGTGATATAGTTGTTTTAAATGTTGAGCATTATTAATGGAATATAAACAAAAATATAAATCCAATGGCACTAAAAATAAAGCCAATCAATACTGTTATATTACGAATCGAATACACAAATCAGTATTAACAATTTCCAAAATTTCAATTTATCAGAGTTCGAATTTTATTTTTGCAAATAAGCTTACAGCACATTTCAATCGAACTCGACATTGGGTCTTGTTCTTACCAATACGCGATGGCGATATCAAACGCGTTAACCGCACACATTTTATTCGTTACCAACGTATACAAATCGAAATAAGAAGAAGGCAATTCGATTTTTTTGCGATGCCACTTAATAAAATATATATTTTAATAGATCATTTTTTTGTTATTATTTCTGTGGTCGTTATAAACCACAACGAAAAACACGGAATAACACAAACTGCAAGAGGCGTATTATTGCCATAATGACGTTTTACACAAAAACTTCTTATGTCTCTACTTTTCTAGTCGAGAACATAATTACGAACGCGATGGAATCTATATAATTATGATATATCATATTATTATAAATCAGTTGGCACTTTGGCAGTAGGCACCCAACAGGCTAACACGTACTTACACGTGAACGACCGTCGTTTAGTGCACACGTTTTCGATCGTTCGTAATATTATTACACGAACGTTAAAAAAACTCTCAGCGTTTTAATCGTGCTCCGATTTAAAACCATCGACTTTATCAATCGTACGCCGATTGATATCGTCGTATTGTTGACCTGACGTTTTGGCCGGCCGGTCGCTCAGACACGAACACGCCATTGTTTTTTGCAAACGCCATTTAACAATTATAATTCTGTACGACGAAATTATCTGATTTGCTTCGTCTCCGGATGGCGAAAAAACAAACGTTCGCAAACATTTTACGACCAATTATTGATCGATTTATCGAACGAGAGCATCAGAATAAAATTAAAAATGACTCCGCCACATTCGAACGGCATTCGTGTAGCGTCAGGGAGTAGGAAAAATGACGGCGACATCCAAACTTCCAAACGTCTCGCACGTACAAAATGAAATGACGCATGTAACATATAAGCAAACCGTACATTGCTAGAGACCCATACTTAAATAGCGAGCTCTGATTGGCTCTAATTCAAATGAGATAACAATTTCGCTAATGATTATCTGTTATAGCATGACGAAATACGTCATGTGTTATAGGTTTGACATTCGCGAAAACTACCAAGGTGTTAAGTAGTGATGGGCGTTATTGAATAAAATATTGTGTAGCGTCAGCGAGACAGAAAAATGACGGCCGACATCCCAACGTCTCGTACGTACAAAATGAAATGAAAAGCACAGTGCGCCCGTGCACCTAGTGGGCAATCTATATATACTAGCGTGCGTAGTGAACAATAACACAAGTTTAGGCGTTATACCACAGTCACGATGTAGAGACTGATGTCCACTCCGACCAAATTAGTGGGTCTAAAAATTACAGGAGCGTCTAAATTTCGGAATGATCCGTGTTAATAATACGCATGCGCTAACAGTTATAACGTTATTATTATTATCACTATATTATCAGTTATTACTTTATTTATTATTATAATTAATTTTAAAATTATAAATTTTAAATTTATTATTAATATAGTTTCATGACTAATGTAATAAACCTATTTATTAACCTAACTACCTGTCCTTGTCTATAGTTCTATACTATTATGTTATAGCCTTATAGCCTATAGACTATAGGTACTATTTTTATTTAATATTTATTAATTTTATAACTATGACCACTATAGTTTATTACACTATATACATTATATGGTACACTACAATATTATATTATATAAATTAGATTAATTCATAATTGTTAATAATATTAAGGAAATTAAAGAAATTATTAAAAATACCCATAAATTATAAATAAGTATATCAGTATTGTACTATTGTAAATGTAAATACCCAATATGTATCCAATTTTAAAATCTTCCAAAAACTTATGTTATAACTTATGTTATAACTTATGTAATAACTTGTGTTATACCCATGAATTAGTAGATGTATATTAGAATTTAGTTTTGAATTGGCATCTAGTATATCTTAATTAATAATTAGTTTTACTAAATTAAAATGAATTTCAAGTGTATGATTTGTAAAATTCAATTTTCTACAAAATCTAATCTAATTAAACACCAAAAAAATAAACATAATGTAAATAATATGTCATTAAAATATAATTCAAAATGTAATGAATGTAAATTAACTTTCCCTAAAAAGACCCTACTTATAAATCATATGAACGAATGTCATGGAACGTCTATAGATAAAGAAATAATATAGATTTTAAATGTATCAGGTAAACTTTAATTTTTTAATTAGGTATTTGAAAATTAAAAAATAGTAATTATTATATGTTAAATAACTATTTTTGGTTTTAATAAAAAAAAAAGTACATAATCATAAGCGAAATTTAGGGGGACTGAGGGGCTTAGCCCCCTCAAAAAAGTTTAATACACTTTAATTAGCATATTTGTTATTATATTATATTATTTGGGACTTTAACCCCCCGAAAATTTTAAACCTAGTTGCGCCCATGACGAAATAACTAGGTATGATCACAACTTTTTGATACGCACAATTTTGTGTAAAATGGTGGGAGTCTTCCGCCTGTTTTCATTGGCGGATTTTATTTATGACTAAATAACTATATGTTTATAACTATATGTTTAATCTAATCCGTGATTAAAGTAAAATAATAACAATAACAATAATAATAATCTTAATAATAATATAGACGTGCTAAGAAATAGAAGCCAATCAAAAGACGCGGAAGTCTCCCACCCTTCTGCGCTGACAGAACGAAACTCGGAAAGTTGTGATCATACCTATTTATTTCGTCATGGTTGCGCCTATATATATAATGTGTGTGTGGAGATGGGAGGTAGACTCAACTATATTTGGAAAATATTTCACATTTTTTAAAATTTTGTTATATTGATAAATGATATGTTATTCTAACTAATTTTATGCAAATTTGTTTAAAAAAATTAGAGCCAATTTATTTTGTTATAGTATTTTATTATTAGTTAATATTGCTATAATACAAATAATTTGTACAATAATTGAATGTAACTATATATAACATAATTATATAGGCTATAATTAATACATAAATTTATGATATCTATAAATTTAAATGTATATTTAGATACATTTGAAAGTACAACATCATTATAAATATTGTTTTAGAATTTCAAGAATGGTTAAATAAATATGAATTAGAAAATTATTGTGAATATTTTCTAAGCACAAGTAAAAAAAAGTGTAAAGATGGTAAAAGAAGTTATTACGAGTGTTGTATAACTGGTTCCCATACAGCAATGAAGAATTCAAAAAGAACAATTAAATCACAAGGGAGCAAAAAAATTAATAAAAATTGTACTAGCCATATAATATTACTAGAGTATTTAAACCAAGATAAATGTGTTGCAACTTTTTATAAAGAACATCATGGTCATAATGAAAAAGAACTTCAGCACATTAAAATACCAATTAATCAAAAACATGAACTTGCTTCTAAATTGTCTCAAGGTGTCCCAATAGAAAAAGTATTAAATAATTTAAGGGATAATATTGGAACTGATCTAAAGAGAGAACATTTAATTACACGAGCTGATCTGCATAACATAAAACAAAAATATAATATAGAAATACAAGATGGTCAATTCCATAAAAATGATTCAATAAGTGTTGATATTTGGGTTGAAGAAATGAAGAAAGAAGAGAATAATCCAGTCATATATTATAAAAAACAAGGTAATAATAATGTAATATATTGATACATTATTGACTAATATTCTGTCAATTCAAAAAATATTTTATTTTTTAGGTGATGTTGATATTAAAGGTCTTTTAGATTTAATAGACTTTTGCATTATTTTAATGGATCCTGGACAAAGTAATATGTTACATAAATTTGGACAAGGGAAGATTGTGTGTCTTGATGGAACACATGGTCTTAATTCTTATGATTTCGAATTAACTACATTAATGGTACCTAGGTAATTGATGACTTTGGATCAGGTTTTCCATGTTGTTATATGTTCGCTAATTTGAAGGACACAAAAATATATTCTTTAATGTTTTCTGCTCTTAAGGATGTTACCGGTGTAATAAAACCACAAACATTTATGTCAGATATTGTTGAAACATTCTACTTAGCATGGGAAGATATAATGGGAGCAGTTCCACATAGACTTTTATGTTCGTGGCATGTGGATCGAGCTTGGCGGCAAAATTTAAATAAAATTATTGGTTAAGAGCGAATAGAAAAACAATCAACAGTGTATAAATCATTAAAAATCCTTCAAACAACCACATCTGAAACCAATTTTAAAACAATTTATTAATGAAATGTTAAATGATCCAGACACTAGAGACTTTGGACTATATTTTCAGCGTACATATGGAATACGACCTACTTTATGGGCTTATTGTTACAGAAAAGGTTTAGGAGTAAACTGCAATATGCATTTAGAGTCTATGCATAAAACCATTAAATACCATTATTTAAATGGTTACAAAATAGGAAGAATAGATAAAAGTATTAAAATATTAAGACGTTTTACACGTGACAAAAAAATTGAAAGAATAATTAAACTGACAAAAGGAAAATCAACTACAAAAAATCAAAAAATTAAAAAAACACACAATAAAAGTAAATTACTAACTCTTAAAATAGATTTGATTAGTATTAATAAATGGAGTGTAGAAAGTGAAAATGTACAAGGTAAATTTTATGATGTAACGAAGGTTATTGATGATGTATGTTGTGGAATTATTTGTCATGAATGCAAAATATGTATTAATACATTTGAATGCACTTGCCTATACTCTGTTCCAAAAGAGAAGACACGAAGAGGTGACCAGTTTTCGTTCGGCGGCGCGCATTCCCCACCTATTCCGATAAATGCACGTATGCTCACCAGCGAACTCTGACACCCAGCTGCATCGTTAAAAACCACTATACGGCGCGCTGGGATTGTTGACATCTATGACACTTGGCGAATATACATATAACCTGTCACCTGATAACCGTGCAAGTGTACACGGCTATCGCTTGCCGCATTTTAATTACGGTGTATACATCGTCGGCAATGATCGGAAATGATCGGCCGTCATTCGATATGCGCAGAACCCGTGCTTCTCTTTTGGAACAGAGTATAGATTACTTAATTAAATCTATGATTTGTAAACATATTCATTTTGTTGTGTTAAAAATAAGTTCATTAGAAAGTATGGAACAAGATGATACTTTATGTACAATGACCATGATTTCTAAAGAATTACAAACAACAGAAAAAGTTACAATAGAATTGAATTCTTTAGAAATTGCATCTGAAAATAAAATAGTAAACAATGCTAATGAAATAGATGACCATATAAATTCTTTAAGAAATGTAAATTATAATGAAAATCTATATTATAAATTTAAAGAAAAGGCATTAAGTTTAATAAATAAAGTACAATTTATTGAGAATAGTGATCATCTTAAAGAAGCCATGCAAAAATTAAATTCCCTGGATGCTTTTATTGATTTTAAAAAACACAATATACGTTTATGTATCACATTATAATATGTATTATTATTTTAATTCCTATTTCTTAAAAGACGTTTTGGTTAAACGATGATTATCATTGTATAACCATTTATACAATAATATACGCATTATAATATTTATAATACGTAATATAATAATTATAATATTACATTATGTACAAGAAAAAAGTTGTGCTCAAATAGTACCTACTTCTCTTTTCCTAATGTACACAAATACATTTTCAGTTTATTTATACTTCATTCCAATAGTAGGTAATATTTTCTCAGAATTCATTAATCCTTTCACCTGGGAATATACTAATAAAATAGAATTTCCTATTAAATTCATATAATGCTTAATTAGCATTGGGTAAACAAAAGTGCAGATAGCCATTTCCTAAAATTATTACAGACACAGGTTTCATAATTTTTCCATTATAATTATAATAGATATATCCACACCACAATTTTATATAGAGATCATCATTCCAATTGACATTTGTTTCCATATTTTATGTGAACACACATATAAAGTTCTATATATACGTATATTTTCAAAATGACAAAAAAATGTTTTGTGCCAGGGTGTAAAAGTGGCTATCTAAGCAATAACAAACACATGAAGAATAAGAACAAAAAGAAACCTACACTGTTTCGTACTCCCAAGGTAATATAAAATAATATTAGATTTTCTTAAAAACACAATGTACAAAGCATAGTAGTAATAATTGATTAAACTTTAATTAAAAATTAATTTAGCTAAGGTCCATTTAACTTGGTGAATGTTGTTTATGAGGGCAAAATAAAAAATTAATTCAAATTACAAACTTTTGAAACATAATTTTCATTGATCAGTGAAAGAAATATGGTTACTTTAAT
The DNA here is from genome assembly GCA_021307375.1 of Tetraneura akinire. NCBI lineage: Eukaryota > Metazoa > Arthropoda > Insecta > Hemiptera > Aphididae > Tetraneura > Tetraneura akinire. The sequence continues at coordinate 1,231,905 of JAIUCT010000030.1, forward strand.
ATTTTTAAATTTATTTTAATACTTTTAAGTCATAAAATAATTAAAAATAGATATTTAAAATATAAATTTGGGATATACCTAGCTAAAACATATGATCTAGTAAGGTTCTTTTAAACTTAAAACACTTAATATGATATCAAAAGAATACAGTAGTTTAGTTATAGACAAATTTTTAAAAAATATTTAGTACAAATTTACATCTTTAAAAAACATAATACATACACCAATCTGATAATATATTCATATATCTTACAAGTCTGAAAAAAAATATAACAGGTGCATAAATTAAAAATTATACATACATATATATATAATTAAACAAATAGGGTATTAGATAACTTTAAAAAAAATGCTTTATAAGTTAAAAGCCTCAGGGCTCAGACAAATATCTTAAATAATTTAAGTTAAACTGTTTTAAAAAATTATTTAAAATTAATCAAAAAGCGAAGAGTTTTACTAAAGACTTTTAAGGATGCCATGCCAGGAATTCAAACAAGGAAAAAAATATCTATTTAAATATAATAAATTATTATTGTACACACTAATAAATTTTGCAATAAACTATAGGATAATACATTATTAGCATTATGGAATAAGAAGATACCTCGCAAAGGACATTTAAGTGAAAAAGATTTTGTGTGTTCTTTGCATTTTATAAATAGTTTTATAATAACCCACGACGAGTTCTCTATGCCAGATGGATCTGTACATAAAATAAAAAGAACTATTCCCATTTTAAAAACAAATGCTACAATACCTACAATTTTCCCTGGACTACCTCATTATTTAACAACAACATTATATGAACGTTCTGCACCAAAGAATTGACAATTAAAAGTAAAGGAAATTGTACATAATACCAAAATATTAGATTTAAATCTACATACTCTTGAATTGCCCATTCTCAATGAAGGAAATAATTCTAATCCTACAGAAGAATATAATTTCAATATACAAATATTACATGACCAAATTTCCAGTTTAAACTTATCAAGAACCATGTGGGGAATACATAAATTTCCTAAAGGAACTGTCCTTGCTTATTTAAATTCCATGTTAGACACAGATAACATTATTAAGTTTACCGACACATGTAAGCCAATAATAAGTATCTTAAAAAAACCATTTGAGTGCCCAGAGATAAAGAGTGTTTCGGATCTTCAAGAATTGACACTGTTGATTCATTAAATGTCTGTGTTGGAGCTATTGAAGATGAGATTCGGTTACCAGAATGTGTTGGATATGTACAAACTATTAATACTTGGCCCATTGTTAAGAAACAATTTCCAAGATGCTTCAATTGTAAAGAACTAAGAAGAAAAAAGCAAATAAATACTTACACTAGTGGACAGAGACCAAAAGTTAATAAACTTATATTAAAAAGAAAGCAAAATAGTCGTCTCAAAAAAAAGGTAAATTCCTATAATATAATAATAATTGTAATGACAATGGTAATAAAAAATAAATAACTATACAAAAACAAAATATGATTGAAATTACTGTTATTTTATTCCTTAGGTCTTGACTTTGAACCAAGAAATGAATATTTTTAAAAAGAAATATGATCAAATATCTCATACACAGCTCAAGTTACACATTAACAAACTTCCAAAAATACAACAAGAGGCTGTGAATGCTTGTTTTAATGCAGTAAAATCTAAATCATCACGAGGTAGACGGTTAACTACTAACTGGATATATGAATGTTTATTAATGCGTATAAAATCACCTAAATCGTATTGGAAGATGCGTAAAGATAACATTTTGCCTTTACCATCTTACACAACATTGCAGCGATACATTAAAAAATTACATCCAACATATGGATTTTCTGAAGTAACATTTCAAATTATGGGTCTCAAAGCTAAAGATATGTATGAAATGAAACGACATGGTATGCACAAGAAGAACCTATTTTACACTTTAAATTTTAAATAATTAATTATGTATATTTTCATTATTAATTTTCTTTAATTTAAAGCTGTTTACTTTTGGATGAATTGAAATTATCTGAAGTACTTTCATTTCAAAAGTCTAATCTGCAAGTTGAAGGGTTTGTAGACCTAGGAAAATATACAAGTGATGATCAAAACAAACTTGGTGATCACTTGTTTTATTATACCAACCTTTCTGCGGGAAATGGTTTCAAACTCTGGGAGCATTCCTTGGAGCAGGAGCTGTGCCAGGAAAAGTTAGTAATGGAAGCGGTTATAATGTTGGAGAATCAGAATATGCACGTTGATTGTGTGACAACAGATGGTGCTACTTGGAATCGTAGCATGTGGAAGTTATTTGGGATTTCTCAAAACTCTCCTATACTATTTTTCATGAGAGAAAGGTAGTGTTTCGCGCATGCCGACTGAGCTACGGATCGCTGCCGGACTACACATGACCAGTTGGTGGTGGCTGTGCTGAGCGAGGTGCGTCGTGGAGATGCGCTAGAATAACGAGTTTTCGTCGTTGTATACACCCTTCAGATTTGAGTAGATCCCTTTGGTTTGCTTCTGACTTTACACATATAATTAAAAACCTAAAATCAAGAATTGTTAACAATAAAATTTTAAAAGTCAGATTGATTAAAAATAACAATATATTATCTTCATTATACGTCATGAGATGTATTTTATAACCTGATATGTTAGGTTACAGAAGGTACAGTGGACCTTTCTCACTGGAAAGCCGTTGTTGCTGCAGACTCAAAATTGCAAATTAAAGTATGTTACAAATTAACATTGGACCATATTCGTCCACAACATTTTCAAACAATGAATGTTAAGATGGCATTTCAGGTATCGTAGTAAAAAATAATGAAATTTTTTTTTTATAAAAGCTTTACTATGAATCATTTGTGATCAATTTTATGAGCTTGATAAAAACAACAAATCAATACCAGATTAATTATAGTTTTTTAGTGGTTCAGTGGCTGCAGCAATGGAATATTATAAGGAAACAATGTCTGAACTACAAGATTGTAAAGCAACTGTTAGTTTTTTAAAATGCATAAATGCTCTAGTAGATGCAATGAACTCGTAACTCCCTAAAGATGCACTAAGACCAGATCTAGATTCCACTCACTACAAAGTATGAAAATACCACGTATTAGAAATTATATAACTTATTTCAATATAACATTAATTATAATATTTTTATTAGGTTCTTACTGAGTTATAACTATACTTATTATTTATCATATATTCCGCATTTCATATTTTGTTATTATTTGAGTCTGTATATATATATATATATATATATTATATATGTATGTTTATCTTATGTTTTAAGTAATGTTATTATTAATGTATTGTTTTTTAATATTTTTTAGCTTTTATTTTTTTTTTCTCTCGTTAATAACTTGTAATTTTATTACTTTGTAAGTGCCGATTGGCGTCGATTGATTAAATAAAATAAAAATAAAAGATTTGAAATTCAAATATAATTACATAATATATAATATAATACTAATAATTAACTACATCATTTATTTTAGATGTTAGAACACAGTCGCTCACCAAAGAAATCACTGACAAATTACCAACTACCAATACACCATTATTAGAAAGTAAGCACTTCTTTGATAATTATTCTTATAGAGACAGGCTCTTCAGAACAAACACGATTGCATTTCCCTAAAAGAAAAGCAACTCTTTCTGGTGTGGCTACTAAACAGTGCTTGACTTGGGGGGGGGGGACGTGGGAGGACTAAGTACCTCAACTAATTTTTTGAATATTCTAGCGTACCCTTACTTCTTTTTTTAAGGGGAACGCATGGGGACGGTTTGCCAATATTAAGCTTAGGTAGTTAGATATCTATTTTCATAAAAATTGCTCAACTTTCATTTTTTTAAATATAGTTATTATATAATTTTATATATTATATACATATATATTTTATATTTGGAAACACATATTGTGATCAAGATTTCAACAATACCACGGTCTACGACGACAAGTCTATAATAATTAGCCTGCATAATATCTTGAATATTGAATATTAAATAAAATAGGTATATAAATAATATTATAAATATTGAGAAGATTAATTGGATTTGGAATACTGAACAATTGTCAATTAGGACCGCGAGTCCGCGAACATTGCACTGTCACTGTGTCACTCCGAACGAAATCCGCAACCAAATACAACACATAATACATGACAAGTGTGGGTATTTCGTATCTATTTTTAAATCATAATATTTAATTATTATTAAATTATCAATTTCGTTGAGCGCCCGCGTCCCGCCTACCAAAAGTGGTGCGCGTGGTGTGTGAACTTGAAATGAGTTATTCTTTTTGGCTTTTGTTCATAACGTGCTAATACACGTACCGGGTAATGCGGTTTTGCACTGTCGTTCTACTAATCGCGCATTACAAACTTGTTATTTACTATTATTTCATTAAAATGGATAAAAAAAGGAAGGATACAAATACAATATTAAATTTTTTTAAGAAAAAATGTTCAACTGTTCCGTTTATTAAAAATAATGAAGACAAAGAAGTTTTTTCTACAGTGGATATGTCATATGAGGTAAGTAAATTGTAAAATAGGAATATTATAATATTAAGATTTTAATGAAATGACAAATCATTGCAATAATAAAAAAAAAGAAATATTCCGAGCAAAATTTAAAATCGGCAAATTTCCTATATTAAACATTATTGAGAAAAAAATTACATTTTTAGAATATAATAAATAGCAATTATAAATTATTCTGTAATAAAATCTAACCCAACATTCTGCATTCAATTAATATTTAATGTAGAAATATACAATTTATAATACAATATTTATATGAAACTAAAAATTATATCAATAACAATTATTAATAGTTTTATTTAATTTTAATTTGTTTTTTTTATAGACATTAAACGAAAATGAAGAACCTAAGTGTGATACTCAAATAAAAAATATATTATGCCAAAGTAATTTACATGATATTGACTCATTTATGAATAGTTCTCAAAAAGTAAGAAATTTTATATAATAATATTTGATATGGTTAAGCGCACAGATGTGTTAAGTGCATTTTTTTCTAAAACAGGGTAACTAATGAAATATATATTACAGATTGTTTTTTTTCTTGTGCACTAATGAGGTATATGATAAACCGTTTAGACGTCATAGTATCCCATTGACAAATGTTGTATTTACCTTAATCTTTATACTCAAATGTGATAAAAGCATTTGTCACGTTTGTCCATTTCAGTTATCAATATTATTATAAGTATAATACGATTCTATATTGAATTCAAAAGTAGGATTAATATAATATAAAACAATAATTTTACTTGCAAGCATATTTTGTTAGTCATATACTCATATCTTTTACACTTATTTCATAAATAATGCACTGTGTGCATAACATATTTCCTACATTTATTTAGACATTTTATGTTATACTTTAATTATCACAAAATGGCTCATTTATGATCAATGGTAGAATTAAATTGCTACAAATGACAAATTAATTAACACAATGTTGCTTATTAAAATTTGTAACAGGGTTGCAACAATTAAGTTTACAAGTTTTGGAGAGCACAACTGTAATGTACTTATTCACATGTTTTAAACTTCAAATTTTTATAATTTATAGAATATGGAGATCTGTATTCAATCAAAAGAACCTGATTCAACTCAAAACGAACCTCCAACAGAACCTCTTGATTGTTGGGATCTTAAGCAGGTCAAATATTTTACCAAAGAATATCCTTGGCTCCATATACATTAGAATATGTTAGGGTGTAGAACTTGTAAAAAATATAATTTGAATTTAATCAATAAACAAGGTATTCACGTTTCAAAGGAATGGTGTGAAGGAAAAGTTGCTGCTGTGGGTGATAACATTAGTAAACAACAAATCAGTCTAAGGAAAAAAATCGCAAAACATAAGAATTCAAAAATACATTTAAAAATAGTACAGTTAAAAGATAATAGTAAATTAGAAGTAATGCCAAACCAAATTTTAAAGATGTCTAATGCTGACGTTGACAATACCAAAAAAATTTTTATGACTGCATATTTTATAGCTAAAAACCAGAGACCATTCACAGATATGTGAATGTGAATGTGATATATAAATATATATATATATATATATATATATATGCCTAAGCTTATAGACCTACATCAAATAAATGGACTACATATGGGTCGTGTACTTCAAACAAATAAAGCCTGTGGTAATATAATTGACCATATAACTTTAGAAATGAGAAAAAAGTTATGTAGTGAAATTGTTGTAAACAAAAGAAAACTCTGTATTATTGTAGATGAGTCTACTACCTTAAGTCATAAAACAATGCTAGTAATTTGTCTAAGGGCTGCTATAGCTAGTAATGAAGAAGTGATAACATTTTTTTTTGATATTGTGGAGTTACAAAACACAACTGCAGATACAATTCAAACTAGTATTATAAACAATTTATTAAAATATGGAATAACCAGTGATTATCTGCAACATCACTTAGTGGCATTTGTAAGTGATGGTGCATCAAATATGCTAGGAAGAATTTCAGGAGTTGGTGTCAAATTACAAAGATTGTACCCTAATATTATTATATGGCATTGTTGCAATCACAGATTGGAGTTGGCGGTGTCAGACACTCTGAAAGAAGTGCAAGGAATAAATCATTTTCAACATTTTATAGAAAAACTGTATGCATTATACCATCAGTCACCAAAAAATATGAACGAGTTAAGTTTATGTGCCGCTTCACTAGAAGAAAAACTGTTGAAAATTGGAAAAATATTTACCATCAGGTGGGTTGCCTCTAGTGAACGTACATTAAAAGCTGTTTGGAATAATTATTCTGCTCTATATGAACATTTTCTAAAATCATCAAATGACCACAGAGAATCAAAAGAAAGGGCAAAGTATACAGGATTGAAAAGGATTCTGACTTCAGTGGAGTTTGTGCATAATTTAGGTAAATAAAAATCTAGAAATAATACCATGTTTTATAATTATTAATTAACTTTTAACTACATATTTAGGTGTTATGCATGATGGTTTATCTGAATTAGCTGAATTATCGCTGCAACTACAAAATAGAAATATTTCTCTTTGGAATGCCAATAGTTGTATTGAACGAACAATTCGTGTGCTTGATTCAATGGCCAATCAACTTGGACCAAGAGCTGAAGAAGCTAGTCACGCATGTGAAAATTTAAAAATGTTCCGTTGATAAATAATGTTAAGATACCAAAAATAAACTCTAGGCAGTTTTTTAGAAGTCTTGCAAACAATATGCGCACTAGACTTTTCACATTTCAGGCATCAAATACGGCAAGTACTAGTAATATTTTCAAAAAGAAATATGAAGAATTACTCAAAGATATAGAATTACTTGAACCTAAATCTTGGCCTGATAATTGTGATATTCAGTTTGGTGATAAAAATGTAAGAAGACTTGCAGCTGTATTTCAAGTAGATGAAACGTTAACTATTAAAGGTTTTAGAGAGTATAAAGACACTAAAGTTATATCATCAATACCATCTTTGAAACCATTATTAGTGGCCATAAAAACTATTGCAATTTCGTCATCTGAATGTGAAAGGAGTTTCAGTGCTATGAACAACACTGTCACATCAAAAAGAAACTCATTAACTACACAGCACATATCTTCAATCCTTTTCATACAATGTGTTGGTCCTCCAGTAAAAGATTTTAATGCAGTCAACTATGTTAAATCATGGATCCTCAATGGCAGAAGGAATGCAAATGAAATATGCTGTCCAAAAAGGCAAGAAACAAAAAGTGATCAATATTCAAATTTATGGAATTTATTAAATAAAGAATAAATATATTTTTAAATTTAGTACAGAAAATGTGTTTAATGATTTTATATTAATATTTTTAGGGGAAGGTAATGCGTTAAAGTTAATTTAAGGTATATTAAAATTCTAGGGACGCTAATTTTTTAAAAGTAGCCAGAGTACCTCTACTACTTTTTTCCCAAGTCATGCACTGCTACTAAATATAATGATTTATGTACATCAAAGGCAGAACTTGTGCAAAAAGAATTACAGATTATTGAAAAAAAAGAACAGCAATTTACTATAGAACACGAGTTATGAGTTAAAAAAACAAAATTGGAAATTGAAAAATTGGAGTTGGAGATATTACTACTTAAAAAATCCATCTAGCCTTAATTTGTTAAGTTTTACTTTTAAATTTAAATATTTGTTTTTGTTTTCATATAATTATTACAAATACCAGTTAGTTTTTTGTAATTTAATATTTAAAGTTATTTTATTTGAATAATTACCTATATATGTTATTGTTTATAATAAATAAATATACCAAGGTATTCATCAATTTTACTTTTTATTACATCATTATACAAGTATTATATAAATTAATATATAATATTTATTATTGGTTATAATTAAATAATAATAAAAAAAAATATATTTATATAAGAATTAAGTATTAACTAATATAATTAGAAAAAAAAAATTAAATAAAATTAAATCTTTATCAAGTATAGATGGAAAACATTTAATAGCCCGTTTCTAGCAGTTAATTGATCAAGCCTATTTCCAATTATAGGTGTTTGTGGGAGTTCTTCTTGTACACCATCAGGATTTCTCACTTCATAATCATCTGGTAGCTCTTCTTTATCATGTACACGGGTAACATTAAATAACACAGCACAAGCAATAATAGCGGCCATTGTCGTTTCTAATTTTGTTCTAAATCCAAAATATAATATTGGTAATCTACGCTTCCATACTCCATATTGCCTTTCAACTACATTTCCTCTACTCTATTATTTGTATGTAAAAGTGAGTACATGCTGAGTATTAGCATAACCACTGTCTGCCACTAACCGACCACTTTCAAGATTTTCTTTGAGTTTTGAATTGAGAAATATGGTTTGGTCATGCACCGTTATAAAATATATTTAAAATATATATAATTGTCAAATTACTTTTAATTTGTATATTAATAAAATATGAAATATAAAATATTATTCGTTTAATTGATGCTTAAAAATAATTAAGCAAATAAGGTCTAACAAAATAAGAGTATAATGATAGGTAACTATTATACAATATGTCAATACCTAAGTACCTTTACAATAGCAGAGCATTAAAAATTTTTTATTATTTCAAATAAAATCGAAAAAGAGATAATTTATATGTTAGCTAGTTATATGCTTTTTTGAAAATAAATTACCAAAAAATAATTTAACTTTTTTTTTGTTTTTTGTATTTAAATAAATATTAATTTTTAGTTAATTAATAATAAAGGATAATAAATAAAAATATCACTAACTATTTGAATTATTGTAAATGATGTTACAATTAATGATGTATTAATGATGCTTTACGAACAATCATTAATAAGTTTCATATTAGTAATAATACGTATAGGTATATATAATATATTAAATAATCAGAAATTATCTACGTTCTACGTATGTGCACGCCGAACAGTGTGTGTCAACGATTATAGTTTATTGACGTAGGTACCTATTTTCCGTGATTCGAAATAATAAAAATGTACAACGTACATATTACATTGTTAAGAATAATTATATTATTATACGTAAATAATATTATTTTCAATAATAATCAAAAATAAATTTCAAAATTGTATTTTATTTATTTCCCGTTTTAGCGCTATGCGACCTTCCTTTCGCGTACCACCAAGTAGTCTTCCACGTACCAGTGTACCACTAGTGGTACGCGTACCATAGTTTGAGAAACGCTGGTGTAGAGTTATCGTCGGGTATAGAACTCGATGCAGACTCATTAAAGTTATCAGTAAATAAACCGCCGTTAATGACCAAGTCAGCCGACCGGTTATAGTTCATAGATACAGTTTTTATAATCGAAGGCCGAATGCGATGTATTTAAAATCGGAGTATTTTCAATAATTTGTTGAAATCCGTGAGACGCGGGTAATGTTAGGTTGGAATTTGACTTACGTGCATTTTTTTTTGAGGTGACTAGGGTAAAGCTAGAATCCGAGGTACGATTAGTAGTCCGAGAAGATTTTATTTTATTAGGAGCACGCGAGTCGCCGCCCGAAGACGACGACATAAGCCGATAATTAGGTTACACTATCAAAACGATACAATAAGTTTTATCTATAATATAAGTGGACGAAAAAACAACCGAACACTACAACAATAGAAACGCGAACGAGCAAACGCACTTTATCGCACAACCGTAGCCGACTGTGGTTTGCACCAGACTCCTATTGAGGGTTAAACCATTTAATTTTTAAAACATCAATAACTCTTTCCTTCTTCGGTATATTACTGAGTAAATAAATCATTATTTATCAACCAATTAAAAAGCAACACTTCTTAAGAAAAATATTTTTACATAGATTTTTTAAATTACAATAGTATAATGACTTATACTTATAATATTTGATATAAAAAAAATTAATGAAAAACACTTATTTCATCCTTAAAGTATGGATTATTTAAACTATTTTGTATAGTTTATTTAAATAATTCAAAAATGTATTATTTTTTATTCATATAATGTATAAGATATACAAAGATTTAATAAAAATATATTAATTAATAATTATTACATAGGTATATTATATATATAAGATAATAAAAAAGATATATATAAGATATAATATATATATAAAAAAAAAAAAAATAAAATAAAAAATTATAAAAGATTCTAAGTAGGTACCTATTATTAGTTATTACACAATTTAAAATTTACAAATAATAATCACATTTTATTTTATTTAAAATTATAATTTTTTTTTTTAATATTATTCTCCGATTATTATGAGAATCAGCAAATCTATCTATTATATTGTCAATATTTAAAAGTTTAGCTTCTGACTTTTCAATAGAAATAATACATAAATTGGAAAGATTTATTTGTAACATGGAATTTCTTAAATATGTCTTAATTCTTTTCATACATGAAAAAGTTCTTTCGCATCCAGTAGAAGAAACTGGTATAGTAATTGCAATAGTACAAAGCTTATATAATTCTGAAAATGCTAATTCATATTGCATTAGAAATTCATGCAATTGAAAAATATTTTTTATGGAATTATACCTATTTTCAAATTGTTTTATTGATTTTTTTATAATTTTTAATTCATAATTTAATGTTTCAATATCACATCTATAAACTAGTGCAAATGGTTCAATGAGTTCTGCATTCAAAAAAATTATTGTTTTTAGGGTCAATATACTAATGCCCATTAACAAATTTTCATTAACAGAAAATCTTTTATCAAGTTCAACATTTATTTTATCTAAAATAGGCAGATAAATATCAATTTTAAAATCAGTTTCAGAATCTAACATTGTATTTTCTAAATTGCTTTCAAATAAATATTTTTCTAAATGTTTAGTTAATTTTTCCGTTCTTTTTTCTTTATTTTTTATAGAAGGATGTTTTATATTTAATATACTAGCAATCAATTTAGATTCATTGTATAATGTTGTTTGATAACCCTGATCATTTCTTAAATCACCAAAATGTTCTTTAAGAGAATTAATTAATACAAATGCTTTAGTAGTATCAGCATGTAGCTCTTGTAAATATTTAGTTACTAAATTAACTTGAGAAAGTATATCATTGAAAAACAATAATAAATATTAAAATATATAAATGTAAAGTCCATACTTTTCAGTAAACCAATAGCTTCAGATGAATGTCTATTTTTTCATATGATATTTTATGTAATAATAACAATACAACTTCTAAAGTAGCTTTCATAGCTTTACATGCTTCGCTCAGAATCTAAATATAATTACAAATTTTTTTATGGAATTTTTTTAATAATATTTATGATAATTTTATATTTTATAAATAACAAAATGGATTATTAGATAAATACTTAAAATTTCATATAAAACATATATTTGAAATCGAATTTAATTCAAAGTATGTAATAATCAGTGATAGGATTTTATAGCACTTAAAATTATATAAATATGCACTATAATATTCCCTTATTTATCATGAAATATGCGCTTAAAATATGCATTGAAAATTTATAAATATGAAAAAAAAAAAAATTAGTTTTATTAAATAATTATACTGATATAAGTACATTACAGTGGCGCACCCAAGGGGGTGGACTTCGGGTCCAGACCCCCCCCTTGGGCCGTATAAATGTTTAAATAAATATTTTTATATATATATCTTTATAATAAATATATTTTTTAAATATTTATCATTTACTGAACTCGTAAATGATTGTCGTGCTTATACCTTCGTAATATTTTTTCTCGGACACTGCATCACACTACAGTGTGATTGTATTTTAATTCCTCCAATAGGCCAATCACCATCGGTCGGATGATCGGGTTAATCAGTTATCAGTTATATTAACGATTATATTATTATTTTAATATTGTTCGTTATGTTGTTTGGTGATACGATTATTATAATTACCTAGTTAAATTTAAAATTATTAATTATTTATATTCTATTTTAAAATGAAACGTTCAATTGATGATTTTTTTTCTAAAATAAAAAAAAAATGGTTACATCAACACAAATTGACAATAACACTATTGTTCAAGTCCCAGAAGAGCCAATTATTTTGGATTCAAATTTTTCATCGATATTTAAATGAAAATAATATTAAACAATGTAAAGCATTGGAAACTTTAAATAAATGTAGGATAAATGCAATCAAGATTTTTTTCCAAATGTCTATAATCTATTGCTTATTTTAGTTAAATTTCCAGTCACATCTTGTGAAACGGGAAGATCTTTTTCATCACTAAAAAAAATTAAAACACACCTTAGAAATACAAATTCAGAGAAAATATTAAATGGGTTAGCTCTTCTTAATAAACATAGAGATGTGTCGATTACAGTTGATAAAGTTCTAGAAATCTTAGTAATGGAAAAACGATGGTTGGATTTTGTTCTCTAAGTTAGACTATTGTATATTTGTATATTATGAATATGACAAATCAAATTTTATTTTTATTGTCAATATTAATATATGACAATTAATACAACTTTATTTTATTATTATGTGATTAATGATAATGTTAAATCTTAAATGTTTATTAGAATATTATCTTACTTAATATTTAGTACATAATATGAAAACAATTTCCATGGTTGGACACCCCCCTTGGAAAAATCCTGGGTGCGCCACTGGTACATTAAAATTTTAAATATAAAATGGTTTTATTCACATAATATACACAAATTTGAATAAAATAAAATAAATAAGAAAATAAAAATAAATATTATTTTTTTATTATTATGTCAGTGTTGGAATACCATGCAGTGAATCCCGTAATCCGTTTCCGAATTCATACATTTCTGATCACAATTAATGTGTCACGAATCCAAGATAGTATCATAATAATTTAAAACATGATTATTGAATCTTCAATTTTTAAAATATGATAAATTAATATATTTTGATAAAGAAACAAGTAAAAATTCTAAAATATCACAAAATATGCAAAAATATGCAAATAAAAATTTCTTTTGCTTCTCTGTATCACAGACATAGGCGCAATTTGAGGGGGCTAAGCCCCCTCAAAATCAGCCATAGCCCCCCCAAAAATGTTTGCAAAATATGACAATTTAATTCTAATATTTTATAATTAAATATTTTCGTGATGTAATTCTATAACATATCTATGTAATTTTTATTTTTGTTAAGGGGATTAGAAGCGTCGATTTTCATTCTCTGTCTAACACACATGAAATATAGGGATTTAGAACCTAACGTTTTCTACTTCCAACGTTACGATCGATCTAGTATTCTAGTTATGCGATAAGGGATCTGAAAACGGATTTGAATTCGTTAGAAAATCTACTTTAGATCTATTTCCCCACTTTTTTCATTTTTTTGTCCTAAATTCTTCAAAAATTGAATATTTATACATTTTAAATAAAATTTGTTTCAACAACAATGAGAAGAAAATTTCATCGTTTCTAACACACGTTAGACAGAGAAAGAAAGTCAACACTTCGGGTCTCCTTAATAATTTAAATAAGTTTTTATTTTATTAATATTTAATAAATAAAATGAACTAATAAAATATATAAAATTAATTACATTTTGTCTAAATAATTTATGCACTTTTTACTCGCTGATAATATTTTAATATAAAAATGTATTAATTATGTATATGTATATCAGTATATGTATATGTATATATATATGTAAAAATACATACATGATATGAATAAAAAAAAATATTGTTTTTATATTGTGATATAAATGATATTGAATTAGAAGTTTTCTTAAAATTTAATTCAGCCCCCCCCAAAATTTTCACCCTAATTGCGCCTATGATCACAGATTAAGTGAATTCACTTAATCTGTGTCTGTATCATGAAACATGTTTCAATCTTATTCTACTATTTTTTAAACATCTCATGAAATATATGCATATGCTATAAAATCCTATCCCTGGTAATAAAAATAATTAACTAAAATATTAATTTTAAAAATCATTAATTAACTTTTTTTTTTATAGTAACCAAATCCAGAAGTTGGGTTATTATTAAATAATAAAGTAAACAGAATGGCTGATATGCAGTAAATATAATATACTATACAGCACTTATAACAAATTGTCTCTCAAGCTTGAAATTTAACCTGCTTATTATAATTATTGATGGTATTTTAGATTATTAAGCAATTCAAAACATACAAATATTTACTAAAAAATCATTTGAAATAGAGACATGTGGGGGGCATGGTAAGAGCCTGTACGAGGCGCCCCTGCATAGCCATATTTCTAGACCAGAATTCATCGCTAACCAATCTTACCACCACAGGAAGGACGGATCTCACTATCTCACTATGTGAGAATAGTTTCGACTATAACTACTATACCAATGACAATATGCTACATAGGCTATTGGAATTGAAAAGTTCATCAACAGTATGTTGTACATCAATGATGTGCAATATGTATATTTAACTAAACAAGTTATTTAATTATATTATTACATGTTCTTGATACATTGAAAACTTGTTATTATCATTGTATAATTAATAAATTTAAAAATTTTCAATAGTTCCATTGCATAATTAAAACTGACTTGCTAAAAAATCAGTGGATCTAGTCATACGGATCAAAACCTATAAAAACCACGAATATAATATAACTCCACACATGAACGGACTGACATGAAAGATACGATTGTTGCGGACGTAAGGTGACCGGAGCTCAAATCACGACGCACAACACAATTTAAGATAAAATATACTCGTATATAAATTTTATTAAATTAAATAAATTAATAAAACAAGAAGATTACAATAATAAATATTATTGTAATCAGTAGTAAATACTACTATATTATACAATGTATAACATAACGTTTTAAATAAAACGTATAATGCTTTACACAAAGCAATAAGTTCAAATGAACTTTTATAACAAAGAATATTATTTAATATTCTTTGTAATCGCACGGATCGCGAATACGGTTCACCGATCATCGCCGCCGTCGATAAACGTAACTTTGCTCAAACCAGTATTTGCATATAATTCGGATAGTCCCGTCTTAATACGCAAATAGGAACTGTAGGCCGTCGTCGTGAAACACGACCGTGTCACGCTCACGATCCATTTTTATCAAAGGATTTTTATTAATCTGTTAGTGGGTAACCAGATTCGGCTATGCCTACGGATTTAATCATGGATAACCAAGTCCGGTGAAAAATCCGCTCGTGTATGGATGGCCGGCTATTACCGCACCGTACCTTCGTATCAATAATTACATAAACTATAAAGTTACGATAGTTCAAACATCACCAACATGGCCGACGCCCTCTCCGCACCAAGACCAACCGAGCCGCCAAACGTAATTAGAAAATTTGACTTTTTCACACCGTCACCGTAAAAAAGTCAAATTTTTTTACAGATTACAGACACAGTTTTGTGTTGGTTTTACAATGGTGTGTCCCAGTTTTTTTTTTTTACTAGTAATAAACGGAACAACAAGCGTGGTCTTTTGATGATACAACCAACATACGAGTGGCTCATCTTTGGGCACCGTGAGGTAATGTGTCCTCGACCTTTAAACGCGTCGTGTAAAATGAACAACGACGCGTATAGTGTAGAAACACTTCGCATAAAATATTAACAACGAAGCGTATAATGTAAAAACGCGTCGTGTAGAATGAACAACGACACGTTTGATGTGGAAAAGCGTCGTGAAAAATAAACAACGCTTAAAATTCAGAATATACACGGAACGTACGAGAAAATGAACGCTATGACGAAATCACAACCATGGCCAAACAACATGGTATGTCAGCAACCCACTACTGCGCATGACTGCTACGTCACGCGGTCTCGGAAAAAGGTGAGAAACCAAATATTACAATTATATTATATTTTATGTTATCTTTGCGACAGACTTTGCCTGTTAATTGTGGTATAAAGCCCAATTCACACTCGCACGACACGACAAAATATTCTATCAATATAATCGAATACGGTAATTCACACCGATACGACAAGCTCTGTAACGACACAACATTCTAGCAAAGAATGTTTTGTCAGTCCAAATACTATAAATGACATTTATAGTATTTGGTCAGTCTGTCGTTGGAATCAATTTAGTTGAAATATATACATATTTTTATGTACTTATAATTATTTTTATAACTCATATATTATTAATAATTGAGTATAAAATTTGTTGAGAAGTTTCAAAGTGCATTGCGCACAAACTCGTCGAACGCTTGATTTTTATATATAAAGATTATATTATATTATAATTATTATAGACGTAGTAGGTACATAGATATAGTCTTTATATTATATTTGACTGTAAAAATATGGTTAATAATATATAAATCATAATAGGTATAATAGTATAAAAAATATTATGTTGTTTATATTATTCAAAATAGATACTAATCCCAGTATGTACAATGTACAAACATGTTGAGAACAATTTCCAAACATTCAATACAAAAATTGGAATCAACTGAGTGCGTGTCTGTCGTTTTTTGTCGGTCGTGTGTGAATTGAACATGATTTTGTCTGTCGTGTCGTCAGGGCCGGATCTAGGGGGGGGAAGTCGGGGATTTATCCCCGGGTGTATAATTTTCGTGGGCGTATTTTAAAGGTTTTAAATTTTAAAAATTGAAACAAAAGTCTTAAATGTTATTATTACCAATATTATTTTTTCTAAACCTGAAACTTAAAAATATTAACCATAGATTTTAGCTTTAAATACAATACACCATTAAGAAGTTCTTTTAAAAATATTACTTGATTATATAAAAATGAATTTTTTATGGTTTTCAAGCTAAAATTGTTCAAATAATTTGTGATAAATAATTTATTGGTCCAGTATATTGCAAACGGCTTTATAAATGGTTGGTGCTCACACTATACTATGTGAGTGTGCTTGATTTTTCATAAAAAAAAAAATAATACTAATTCTGGTCATTTCCCTGAAATTTCCTGGCGTAGGTATATTTTTAATTTTCTCCGGGTGTTAAAAAGTTAAGATACGGCCCTGCGTGTCGTGTCGTGTGAGTGTGAATCGGGCTTAACTCGTATAAGCAAGAAAGTATGTATTAATTTTGTGATCTGGGTTTTAATAAATGATAAATCATTTTAATTGTTATTAGAATACCTAATTGATATAGGTATTCTAAAATTCTAAAAGTTATACTTATATGTAATGTAGTATTGTAATTGGTATTTTGTAGTATAATATGACTCATGGCCAAATAGAAATAGTTATTTGTAATCTGGGTTTACTATAAAATTATAACTGGCGCCACAGTGACGAGACTCAATATATTTTCAAACAGTCAAGTTGATTTTGAGTTTGGTTTCTGTGTGAGAATACCTAAATATAAATACTTACACATAGTCGCGTTTGCGACACCAGTTACTTTTTGTAAGAACACGGCCCAACAGTACACAAACAAGACATATGTTTACAAGATATATATTTAATATGTAAGTACATTTTATAATTCATTTTTACTTTTTAATAATATTTTTATTATTAAATAAATAAATAATACGTACCTAATTGTAAAATAATATAATATATAATTAATATATACATAATTTTTGTACTAAATTAATTAGTAGGTAGGTAGTTTAGTTGATAAACTTTCTTAATTTATTATTTTTGCTAATTGTAGGTGCTTTGTCATCTATTTTTTTATTTAGATGATTGAACCTTACAAATGTTCTAGTGCGTATCAAACAACTTAAGACGTCATCGGGTAATAAACCATTGCACTCCGATAAAACTTTCAATTTCAAATTTTCCATTACATTTGGACTTTTGTCTAGTGATGTTGAGTGCATATTTTCAAAGTGCCTATTCATTATTTTTGCTACAACCATTAATGTTTTTGAAGGAGTTATAAGATGCCCTTTTGACATATGCTGAATCCAACTGGTAGAAGAACTATTATGGTCATACTGTTTTGAAGTTTCTTCTCCCAAGTTGGGGTATTTATCAATAAACCTTTTGGCTACATAACCTACTACATACTCTAATGCCTCATCATCAACAGTTTTTGTAAAATTTTGACTCTGTCAACAAATAATAGGTAGGTAGTAATATTAAACTAATTAATAATGTAATGAGTATACATATAATAATTAATTATAATATATTGTATATTTTTTAAGATACCTCAACTTCAAACAATTCCAAAAGATCCATTTGTTCTTGTGGCATAACAATATTGGAGGTCTCAAGAGTTGTAATATGTAAGTATCACATACTTGAGTATACTTTAGTAAAATTTTCATACCATTATGCCTAAAACTAAAATTGCCAATCAAAACATTATCAAACATAATTTATATGAATAAGTACTAAAGCTTAAATATTTTATATTATTAAGTTTTAATCAATTTTAGAATATTTATCTCATATTGTTGTTATTAGTTAATGTATTATTCTATATTTCCCAATAAAATTTATTTTGCTTCTGCACACCCTGCAGTAAAATCCTGCGCACGCCTATGATATTAGGATGGTCTATTGGTTTTTGTTTATAAATTAATTTAAAATTTGTTATTACGGAAACACCTTTTTTAGCAGCAATTTTTGGAATACATAAGATACATTTCTAATTGAATTTTTTATTATTCTGGAGGGAGTACAGTAGATCCCTGTAAAGTCACCACTATTTTAAAGTAATTTCATTATATACTAAATAATATATTGGAGATTGTGATATTCAATATAATTATATTTCATTTAATATATTTAAAAAAATATGGTTATTTTTCAGTAATATTTGTAATAAGGTATTATAACAGAGATAGATATTATATATTTTTTATTAAAATTTTTTCTTCAGTTATTTATAGCTTTATACAAATTTATTTTGATGTAGGTATATTTTAGATACTTTAATTTAAAAAGTTAAATAATATAAAAATAAAAAAGATGAGCTGATACTCCTGCCGCACAGGATACAGGTGTGCGAATCATAGCGTTTAATTTTAATTAGAATTTGAATGCAATGATAAACCATTGCATTCGAAAAAACGATTCTGAGCGAAATTCAGTCAGATTATAATTTTCGTTTGAACTAAAAATATCAACTTAAAACAGCTATAAAAAAAATTGAGAATAGGAATTTTTCTAATATTTTAGTATGATGTTAAGAAATATGTAAGTATACTTCAGTAAAATTTTCAGACCATAGTACCTAGAATTGACGATTTTATCAAACATTATATAAGTAAAAACGTGAATTTTACGAAATATTCAAAATCCTATATTTTGTAGAAATATGAACGTAACAGTTCCAAAATTTTACCACATATATATAGTAGCTATGTGAATACCCAAAAAAATTTTCAGGTCTCTATCTTAAAAATTGCCTGAGTTATCGTGAAATATAGAAATCGAATTCGTCAAAATTTCATTTTTCGTGAAAAATGCCGTTTTTTCGTCATTTTTTCGAAGTTTTTTCTACCGCTTAGGGTCAATTTTGAGAAATTCGAAAAATGACCTAAATAAGGTACCAACTAGATCCACTTTGCTACTGAAAACATACCCTATTCGTGATAATTGGAGCATTATTTCGGGTAGTAAAAATGTTTACAGAATAAAAAAAAAAAAAAAAAAAAAATATAACTTTCTTCACGTATTATCATAATTATAATGCTTATATCATTTAAAATTAAAATAAATTTAATATTTTATGTATTACCTAACATATCAATTATACTTTAATTTTCTGTTGTATTTTGCATGTGTATAATGAAAAGAGTTTTGTGCATTTTAAAGTGTATTTAGCTATGTACAATATTATCTTTAACTGTATTAAATTTAAAGTTTTTTGTTTTATAATAGCTTTTAAATGTATTCTATTTTTATTGAAACTTTAATAATATCACTTAATGCATTATTTTAATTATTTATATTAACATTTTAAATATAGTCATTATCTATTATAATTATTTATAATATATTCATATATTATTATTATTATTTATATATTATATGTACACAATTAAATTACAATAGTATACCTATATATATAAAACAGTACAATACTTATATTTAGTTATAATTATTTTAAAGTGTATAACCTATTTTTGAAATTCGTTCAAGTGTAATTAAATTTTAATATTCAAAATCAAAATCAATATTTTTCTTAAAATGTATTTTACATTATATACCTATAAGTATAACAAATTAATAATAGTAATACAAAAATATAATTAATTACTAATCATATCAAAATATTAAGTAAAAATTAAAATATCAATATTTATATTACAATTTATAATACCTAAAAAATGTATTTAATTGTAAAAACAAGTTGCGTGTAATGTAGATAAGATAGTCAAGTGTTTTTATTGTTACTCTTCACCATTAATGCAAATAATAATAAATAATAAATTACTTTAGTGACTGTAGGGTAGGTATTGGAGATGTTCCTTGAATGGCTAATTTTAACTGCCTTCTTTTTCTAAAAATTACATTAAATTCATAAAAACAAAGTTTAAATCAATGTATAACACTACAGTAATACCTGTTCCCGCAGCATCTTGGCCCATGTCTAATTGTGGTAGAGATGGTCTTGTAGCACCTAAAACTAAAATAATTTAAACATTTTACAAAGGTAAAATGTTTTATGGTATCTTCCACGTCGTGATTGATAAACGTATTCATAGAGATGAAAATAAACTGTAAAGTCAAATACAAGGAAAAACTTAACAGAACAACACTTACCAGATGATGAACTTCGTTACTGTCATTGTTGGTCATTTTTGTCAGATCAGTGTGTTGTGAACACGCATGAGAATACGGTCTTAGGATTTAAAATCAGTTATTGAATGAGTTATACATTGCCAAACTGACTATATCAATACATTTTTCCTACTCTGCTCTTCTATAAAGGAACACAGGACAGGAAAATATTACAGAAGTCGAACAACATTAACTGATAACAATAATGATCGTGGATTTAACCACGGAATAAATGAATATTAATTAATATTAATATTTATTCTGTGGCAGAAGTAACAGGAATTGTCTAAAATAATATAAGAACGTACATACTTATTACATACATTAATAAGTTAAATAATATATATTTTTTAGAATGATATTGTTTGTATTTATATATTTCAATATATTCATTATCTACAAATTGTTTTTATCTAAAAATGCATTGATTATTATTTAGCTTTTAATTATTATTAATAAAAATAAAAAATAAATTAAAAATTGAATATAGATAAATATAATATAATACAGACAAATATAAAAAATGAATTTAAATAATTTAAAATGTATTATAGTATACAATAATAAATTATGGTATTATACGATAATTGATAAGAAATATGATATTATGTTTTTATTTATCACGATTATAATATATATGGTTCACAATAAGAAATATTATAATTATTTAAATACAATTTAATTGGTTATACCTATATATATTATGTTGTAATTTCAAGCACATTTACATGTTTACAAATTATAAATACAATATAGGTACTTAAAAATTACACAATTAACCATAATTTAGGTTCACAATAAGCAATAATAAAATTAAATAAAAAAATATCTCATACAAAAAATACATACAAAGTAGATTAATAATATGATAAAAAATATTTACAAATAAAATGTAAAATTGAGGAAAAAATAGTTTTTATTAATTTATAATAATAATAATGATAATAAACAGCACCGGTAGCGAAATTTGAAAACATGCTACGCTGGCTCATTTAACCACTGTTAATACGCATGCGCATAATATCACGAATCGTGACAATTTTTACGTTATTATATTATATTATTATAGATAATATTATATCTATGATTATCTATACTAAATCTTATTTTAGTATTAAAAAAAAGTAATAAATAGTATTAAAAAGATTTAAATTTATTTTGAATTGTGTGAAGTGCCTAATGCTTTATTAATTTCTACGCATCTTGATAATGAATGAGGTGTTTTCAATGTCTTTGTTGTCGGTTGTCTTGGATCGAAAGACTTAAATTTATTTGAGATCATTAAATATACAATTATTCATTATACTCATTTTGGATCCAACTCCAACAAAATTTATATTTTAGTAACTGGTAATACCTAATTACTAAATTGATTAGTTTTATAAATTAAATAAATACGTATACGTACTGATTTTTTTCTTTTGATTCTAAAATAATAAATAAGATTTAGATTAATTGGTCTTTAGCATTTAAAATATAATATATACATACCCATTGATAATATAATAACGTAAAAATTGGTGGTAATTAATCATATCTGTAAATAATCATTATCATGATTCGTAATATTATGCGCATGCGTATTAACAGTGGTTAAATGAACCAGCGTAGCATGTTTTCAAATTTCGCGCACCGGTATGACGCCCGAGCGCGGCGTCGTAACAAGAACGTGAGTGTGGTCTGTCGGAGGAGGAGTAGAATGCGCTTGTACAGTGCGAGCGCACTCCGGGGATAATACGACAAACGGAAAATTTCCTATATGTAACAACCTGCGGGGCAACAACAAAATGTCGGACCGAATTCAATATGGCTGAGAGTGTCCCTTCTGTATGTTCTGTGATATTATAATTGTTAAGAAATTTGCTCCTTGTGCTGTCTCTAGACGCTCGTGTCAAAGAATCTCCAATATCGTCAAAACACGACATTGACAAAAATTATTGCTATTAAATTACAGGAATAATTAGTGTTAAAAATGAAAATGATGATCCAGGAATAAATGCTATGGATCTTAAAATGAAAGAGAATTTTCAAAAATCTGCTTCAGTGACTATGCGGCCAATTACATCAATTTCAACTTCCAATTCTACATTAAAAGAAAATGTTGAAAAATTAAATGATTGTGAACATATTTGTAATATAAAAGGTAAGAAGTTTTGAAGGAAACATTAAATATAATTTTAGATTCTGAGCGAAGCGAAGGATGTATTGGTTTTACAATGATGTGTGATTATTTTTTGTTTTTTTTTTTTTATTCCGTAGACACTTTTACTACCCGAAATAATGCTCCGATTCTCACGAATAGCATGCCTCCGGTTGGAAAGTGGATGTAGTTGGTACTTTATTTAGGTCATTTTTCGAATTTCTCAAAATTAACCCTACGCGATAAAAAAAAAAGGCATTTTTCACGAAAAATGAAATTTTGGCGAATTCGATTTCAATATTTCACGATGACTCAGGCAATTTTTAAGATAGAGACTTGAAAATTTTATTGGGTGTTCGCATAGCTAATATATATATGGTAAAATTCTGGAACCGTTACGTTAATTTTTCTACAAAATATAGGACTTTGAATATTTCGTAAAATTCTCGTTTTCATGTATATAATGTTTGATAAAATTGGCAATTTTTGGTATTAAGGTCTGAAAATTTTACTGAAGTACCTATGTTATATGTATATATAATATATATTTTACTGTATATATTACTTAACATCATATCAAAATATTAGAATAATCTCTAGTCTCAATTTCTTTTTATAGCTGTTTTAAGTTGAAATTTCAATAAAATCAATATTTAAATTATTTATATGGATTTTTCTTATTATATTACAATATTTTATAATAATGTTAAATAAAATTGATAAATATATTTTGAAAATTTAAGTTAAGCTGAAATACATTTTACTTAACTCAGTTCCAATTAATTGTGAATTATTACATTTACGGTTACTTTTTATAGCTGTTTAAAATATCAAATAGAAGAGCTGAAACTCTCTGCGGCATGGGATACAGGTGTGCAAATCATAGCATTTAATTTTAATTAGAATTTGAACGCAATGATAAACCATTGCATTTGGAAAAACTATTTTGAGCGAAGTTATGTCAGATATAGTCATTCAGGTGAAAGGGATTTTATGAGCATTTATATAGAACTTAGAGACTTGAAAATTATATAGGGTGTTCATTTATGTACTTTATGTGTGATAATATTTTGCTTTTTAAATATTTAATAAAAAAATGTCAATATTTTTAAAACTACCTACATTATAATCTGACTGAACTTCGCTCAGAATTGTTTCTTCTTCTTCGAATGCAATGGTTTATCATTGCATTCAAATTCTAATTAAAATTAAATACTATGATTTGCACACCTGTATCTCATGTGGCAGGAGTATCAGCTTTTCTTTTATTTAATATTTTTATGTCAATGTAGGTGTTTTTAGTCGGGAAGAAATTGGTATAAGAGCTAAACCATATATCACGCGTATAATCAATGGTGAAAAATTGGAATTTGTGTCTGTACGAGTTGCAGAATCTCAGTTACTTTCAAGATTTTTGAACATTTTACATGCTGATGTATATACATGCGCATCAGTCAAAAGTTATTTTATTACAGAGTCTGAAGCTAAGTTATTAAATGAAAGTAATGTTGTTAAACACTGTGATCAATTAGCATACAGAAAAGAACCATTCCAAGCCGGTAAAGATTATATCGTTCGTTTAGAGGATGTTATTGAGTTTTACACATTTCTTAATGTATGTTATAATAAATTAATGTGCATTGCTCAAATTGATGAAACTCAAAAATGTGGTTTCATTTCTATTGACTCAGAATCTGTTGTTTCATATTGCTATAAAGATAACCAAAAATACGTTCCACTATTTTATTTTGAAGAAGAAATAGAAAATTTAAGGCATCGTGCTCTTAAACTAGAAAATTGGAATTTGGCATATCTTAAGTTCTGTTGCAAACTTCAGGGTGTTGACGATGAGTTAATTGCCAGTGACTCATGCATTGTGATAAGTCTTGATGATATCAAGAATTATTATTCACCAGATACTAATTTTGAAGAATATTGGCCATCTGACGTGGTTGACATACAAGTCCGGAATAATCATAATAATTCTCAGTTATATTCACCAGGTGCCTGGATAAGAGCACCACCTGCAGTACTTAATGAAGTACCTACTTCTGAAAATATATTGCCACACAATACTTTGACAGCCCCCACACCTGTGGTACCATC
>JAIUCT010000030.1:1296149-1310522 GCA_021307375.1 Tetraneura akinire
TACTTTCCGAATATATAGGTCCCGAGCGGGGTCACCTTCCGGAACATTAGCAAATTTGCATTTAACCGCTAGCGTCCATGGTATGCGTATACTACTGTTTTGGATACTCTTATGGTTGTACACATGTATTAATTGATATATGTACGGTTAAATATGTTTTGCGCCGTAAAATATGTGTATATAGGCATTTTATTTTACGGAAACGCCATGTTTTTTTGGACACTTTTTCTTATCACTTGTTGGCCGCTAGCTGACCACTTGGTAACTTCACACCCGTATTTTATAATTAAAATTATTTTTTACATTACGCGTTCATTCGTGATGTTATGTTCGTTGAATATTTTAATATATTCAATAAAAGGCCAAGTGTAAAGAAAAATAGTATATTACTACCATACAATAACGTTTACACAATTACACGGGACAATGTTACATTTTAAAATCAATCCCTCGTACTGTTATACAATTATTATTGTCAACAGAGTCAAATAGAAAGGTTAGTACTAATTATAATAATTATTTACACGTTTTATATCTAAACAGTTCTAAGAAACTTCTATATTTTTTTAATTTATGCAAATGGCAAACGTGTCAAATCTACTGAATCACGGCAACTATCGATCGTATCCGAACATTACTGTATACAATCAAAATCACTAATCTACCAAGGATACAATAAATAAGGTATGAAATACTAAAATGCTAAAGTGTTACAGTGCATAATTCTCTTTTCTGATTATATTATAAAACACAAATGATGACTATTGATTAAACAAAAGTCATCAATTGTATAGTTCATGTCTACCTTATTTTTATATAATGTGGAGAAAGCAATGTTGTTTTACAATATAAAGGTAAACGTGGATTATAATGTACTAACTTAATATGTATGTAAATATTATATTTAAAATTTGTATAGTTTTTTTTAATTTTAATTTTTTTTTTTTTAGTTTTATTAATATAACTTGTGTTTGGCAATGTTATCATTGGTATGTAGAACCAAAGCGTACACTAACATTGAAACAATTAAATTACCTGTCTTCAATGTTAAGATGTACCATTAATCTATGAACTACACGTGTACTATCAGGTACGAATAATTATTTAATGTTTAATGTAAAATATGTATAACAGCCAGTTACCTAATACATAATAGTTTTTTTTTTTTTTTTGTAAATCATTTATACATAGTACCCATGGAGCTATTAGAAGACCAATGTGTGTTTAGAATTTTTATATTTATCAGTCTCTACATTCAATATAAATAATTTTTCATATAACCCTGAATGAGTCATCTAAATACCCAAATCTGACTGAGTACTCACTGAGTATAATTCAGTAAAATTTTCAGACCTTAATACTTAAAACTGCCAATTTTATCAAACATTATATTATTAACATTATATACTTAAAAACGAGAATTTTAGGAAATATTCAAAGTTCTATATTTTATATAAAAATATTAATGTAATGGTTCCAAAATTTTATCACTTATAATATATAGTACTTATTATGTAACCGCTCAATAAAATAAGTATCTATAATAGGTAGTATATTATATATATATATAATACGACACGTATAACTTCTATTCTGGAATAAATGTAATGGGAAAATCCCTTAAAAATAATAGGAATGTAACGTTTTCCATATAAAAACTTTATTATTATCTTGTCAATTTTTATTTCATTTGACACAACCCTAAATTACTAGGAGGCACTATTTACTATGTGACACTAGTGCCATTTACTTTATATGTTATAATATGCTCTACTTTAGCACCTGATCTTGGATGCAAAAGCACTCAGTAATTATCTTATATTTAACATAAATTTGTTTTTTTTTTTTTTTAATATTATTACTTTGAAATGATTATTAGGTTTGATTGTTGTCTGAATGGATTAACACCAGCTACAGGACCAAGCTTCCAAGGATGTTATGAGTGTAATGAAGGGTCTGGAGAATGTGATTCATGTTTAGAAACATAGTATGGCTGTTGTCCTGATAATTTTATTGCAGCTAGCGGACTAAACTTTAACGGTTGTCAAGATTTCTGTGAGTGATTATCTATTTTTACATATCTAAATAAATGTTAAATTTTTTATCAGGGTTGTAGAGAACTTTGAACTTTGGGACAATTTTTTTCCTGAGGTTACAACTGTCAAAATGAATATTCCATAAATATTGCCAATAATAAATAAATAAATAAATAAAAAAATTAATATCAATAATAATAATAAATTGTAGTTTACATCAAGATATTTTATAGCTTACTTCTATTTTATCATATTGTATAATAATTAATGTAGAATGTGACATAAAGTATATGATAATAATCATGAGTCACATAATATGATGATAAAGTCGAAATTTTTTGAAATTTTCATTAATAATTTATAAACATAAATAAATGTTGAATAATTTCTATATTGTTTTTGTTTTTTTTTTCAATTTACAATGAGTATGCGAAAACATAATTTTGAGACTTACAATATTTTAGCTGGTATAATGTAAATGCCAATAAATTAGATCAATTAAAATATTAGTAGTAAACACTATATAAATTTGAAATAAATTTAAAAATTTAACTCTTTAATAGAGACCAGATTAATATTATTCTTGATAATAATCTGTTATTAATCTATGAAAAAAAATGTAGTTATATCTTCAAAATTATATTTTTTACAATATTTTGAAGTAGAAAATGGGGTAAAAAAAAGTTTTTTGGCTTTCGTGAAAGGTATTAAATGTGTCGCTTACTACAAATAGCCTTTTAATAGTCAATATATACAATTATCTACATTAAAATCATATTTTATTTCATATTTGTAAATATAATAATTTATAACATTACATCTTTGTATTATATATTTTAAGTATTAACTTAATTATAAAATATAAAGAAAGAAATCACATTTATAACTCAAAATAACTAAGTTTTTTTTTTGTGTGTCACCGGGGGGGGGGGACTCCTGTTGGCAAAATTTTTATTTGGCACCTTATAGGTTTCTGCCATGCCTGGTAGGAGGAAGGGTAGTAGTCGAGGCAGTAAGCTGTTTTGCAGCGGCAGTCACCCATCCACTGTCAATACCTTGGCTACAATGCTTAACATCTCGGTAGCTTCTGCGGATGATGCGCCGACTACACCACATGTCCCACTTAAAAAAAAAAAAAAATAACTAGGTGAATATAATCATTAAAATAATTGATGTAATAATAATTTAAAATATTAAATGTTTTTAATAATTTTATGGATTATCTTTATATAATATATTTTAGCAACAACTGATGGTATTATATCAGTTTCGCCTACTTCAGAACAACCAACTGATTCTTGTTAATCAGAATTTGGATGCTGTCCAGATGGAGTAAGTTTAACAGCAGGATATAATCTTGAAGGATGTTCGGGAGTTGATCTTGATAATTGTAGTTTGATTGGAAACGATATGGGTAAAACTAATATTTTTTTTAAATTTTAATTGATAATACATAATACCTTTGAAGATATTAATAAAATATAATAAAGTGTAATTAAATAACATAACAAAGGGTCTAAAGTTATACTAATTATTATTTAATAATATTATAAAATAGTAAAATACAGAGTAAATATATTGTTTATATATCCTAATAAACATTCTAGAATGTACTTCACCATGTATTAAAATTAAAGAACAATTTGGATGTTTTGATGATAATAAGACAGCTGCACATGGTCCAAATAAAGAGGGTTGTTGTTTGTATTCACAATATGGCTGTTGTCCATACAATATTGTACCAGCCAATGGACCTAGCTTACAAGGTATATAAATATCAAAATTATTTGTATTCACTATACTTAATGATTGTTATAATTATAGGCTGTGGATGTACTTATACTCCATTTGGATGTTGTCCTAATAATTCTTCTACTGCTAGAGGACCAAATAATTATGGATGTGGTTGTCAATATACTGAACATAAATGCTGTCCAGATAATACTCAAGCATTAGGATTAGGGCCACAATTTCAAGGTTGTCCTTGTCATACATACAATTTGGTTGCTGTGATGATGGTGTTACTAAAGCAATTGGTCCAAATCCACAAGGTACTATTGAATTTAAAACATAATTAGTTTAATGAATAATGAAAATTTTTTGTATGTTAATTTAATTACTTAAGGATGTGGTTGTGAACATTCCAAATATGGTTGTTGTATTGATAAAATAACACCAGCTCCAAACATTGATAAAAACTGTAGTTGTGAAGCATCTAATTACGGATGTTGTTTAGATGGCATAAGTGAAGCTAAAGGAGATCATTTCAAAGGATGTCAATCTAAGCCTATTTCACCAGGTGTTTTATCAATTCATTACTTATGAATACTTGAAAGTGTCTTAATTCTAATGAAAGCAAAAGGTAAATAATAATATAAAATTATATTATTTGTATTTGAAAAATTTAAATATCTATTTAAAAAAAAAAAAAAAAAAATAGTACTACAATAAATATGTATTTCATTCAAGGTAATCTTATGACGAATTCAGAAAAGCTTACAGTAATATGTTTTGATGAAACTTATGTGTCTAATAAATTATGCTATGACAAAAAACATGAGAAAGTTATTGGCTCACATAAATGTGTGCAAACTGTTGTAATTAGAGGTTTGACCTATAATAAAAAGTAGGTAATAAAATAATATTTCATAGTTAAATTTCTCATTAGTTCTTACAAGTAACTGGAAACGGCATATTTTTTATAATTATGATACGAATATGACAAAAGAATTAATAGAAATGATCATTGGAAAATTACATGAAATTAATTTCAATGTAATTGCAATGGTTTGTGATATGGGTCCTTCTAACATGAGTTTATGGCAATCCTTGGACATATCAATAACAAAAACATTTTTGAACATCCAGTCACATCAAAAAGAATCTATGTTTTTGCAGATGTGCCACATTTATTAAAATTAGCCAGGAATCATCTGCTAGACAAGTTAAATGAAATAAGATAAAATCTAATTTAAACATTTATATAAAAAATAATTTTTTTCAGTGAATTCATACTTCCTAATACAAAGTATGTAGGTAAATCTATTTTACAAGAACTTTTGACAAATGATTCTAATTCTATTTTTAAATTGGCCCATAAGTTGACTGAAAAGCATTTAACTGTTGAAGGATCTGCACGAATGAATGTGAAGTTTGCTGTACAGGTATTTTCAGACACTGTTGCTAAAGCAATACACTATTGTGGTGAAAAAAAAAATACATAACTAAGGATAACTGGAAAGATGTAAGTAGGTTTTTGTATTTATAAGTAATTAATAATAAAATTGTTTTTGTTTACCTATAAATAGGCCTCTGAAATGATTCTGTTATTCAACAATTGGTTTGATCTGTTCAATACACAACAGAAATTTGA
Organism: Tetraneura akinire; assembly: GCA_021307375.1. Classification (NCBI taxonomy): domain Eukaryota; kingdom Metazoa; phylum Arthropoda; class Insecta; order Hemiptera; family Aphididae; genus Tetraneura; species Tetraneura akinire. Next base: position 1,301,559 of record JAIUCT010000030.1, read on the forward strand.
TGCTGGAGTTCCAAGCTATTGTAAAAATGATCAACAGCAAAATAAACTGTTGGATGAAATGACATCTTTTGTGCATGCAAGAAATGAGAGTTCATGGGAAAAAATCACTTCTTCCTTTTCAAAAAGGTTTTAATTTATATTTATATTATATAATTATTTTATTTTAATTTATTTAATCTGAATGGGTTGTAGGAATAATAGTATGTAATAAATCAATAAAAAGTTTATTACATGATTTAAAAAAAGAATATTGCTTGGAGTACATTATTGGTAGAAGATAATACCTTAATATTATTAGATATAAGATACTATCTATAGCCATGGCTGCAACACGGGTCGTTATAAATACAGTCGATTACGGCACCAAACGTGTTATCACAAATTATATAAAATATCTTATATTAATCTATATTAAATTAATAAATATCTATATTAATAGTATATTATAATTTGTTGTGAATTTAAAAAAAAGAAATATAATTATATTTTTTTAGATTTTGAAATTCTTTTTTCTGGCTTTTTTGTCCGAAAATTCATTTATTACTTTATCCAGATTTAAATCAGAAGTCCGTTCTCTTTCGATATTTAAGATTGATATATAATTTAGTCTTTCTTGATACATGGTATTTCTTAAATAATTTTTTACCAGTTTTAATTTTGGAAATGACCATTCAGCCGATAATAATAATAATAATAATAATAATATACACTTAGTTTAAAAAAATAAAAAAAATAAAGACAAATATTATTGTACTATATCTTAAAATAATACATTTTATTTGGATTTACAGATTGATCATCAAAATAAATAAATTAAAATAAAATAAATAAGTCTATATTAAATTACGACTGTCATAAAATTGACATATTTCCCTGAATGTCTGAATCTGAATATGAAACACGACGTTTGGTGCCGTAATCGACTGTATTTATAACGACCCCTGCAACACTCGTGGTATCAACGTACAACCAGTTAACGATTAACAATAATTATACCGAGGTATTAAAGATTGGATTTAGATAGTGTTATTAGTTATTACACAATCATAATAAATTATGGTAGTCCGACTATGAAACAAATGTATTTCACTATTTCCATTACTTACACATTTTGTGAAAGGAATTCTATGTCTACCACACTCCAGTGCAAATGTATAGAGAGAGTCTTTTCTACTATTAATATTGTAAAAACTAAACAACGCAATCGTTGTTCCACCGAAATCCTAGATGGATTATTACATGCAAAAAATTTTATGAAAACTTCAACTTGCTTTAATTTTAAAATAAATAATGAACATTTATCTGCATTTAATCAATCAATGTACAATTTTAAAAAGTAGATAAGTAAAATTGTTTTCCTTATTTTTATCAATTTCTGAAGTTTAAATAATATTTTTCAAAATAAAAGTGAAAATTATGTATTAATTTTATGACTATTACAATTTTGTTTTGTTTTTTGTAATAACTAAGACTGCTAAGAGTGAGAAATTTGTTTTAATTATATTTAATTTTTATTTTATTTTGAAAACTAAAAGTAAGAAACTTGTTTTAAATATATTGATTTTGTTAATTTTTTTTTGTGATAAACTAAGAAATAAGACTGCTAAGAATGAGAAACTTGTTTTAATTTTAATTATTGTGTTTATTTTTTAATTTTACTTTGATAACTAAAAGTAAAAAACTTGTTTTAAATATATTGATATTGTTAATTTTATTTATTATTTTAATTACCTACTAAAAGTAAGAAAATTGTTTTAATTCTATGATTTTGTTAAAAAAAAAAATTGTGATGAACTAATAAATAAGACTGCTAAGCGTGAGATATTGTTTTAGAGATTTTGATATCAATTAAAAATCTGAAAATATTTATTAGGGATTAATTAGTTACATTTAGAGATTTTGTATGAAGTAATCATATCACAATTAGCTATGCAGAATGTAAATTATCAGTCTAACGCTCTTAGGCTCTTAAGCATAAATATATGTTGGTCAAAATTTACAATAAGACAATGAAGTCTGACATAAAAAAAAAAAAAAAAAGTGATAAAATTAGATACCTAGTGGCTAGTTTAGAAAAAAACATTCATTTGTTTTTATGTTACAAGTTTAATTATTGATATCATTTTCATTTTAGCTCTGCACGCCTAATTGTGAATTTGTTGTGTTAAGTCCCATTAGATAAACAGATAACGGTATTACACTAAACTTTACGAATACTGTACCCAATTAAATCAACAATTATTATGTACTGTTATATTGTGCTCTTTAGGGTGATCCAATAGTCATTGGTTGGCTTGTGCTGTTTACGTGGCAAGCCGCAACGTCACTGAACACAGTCGGGGATAATGAAACATTGATTGAAGGCAATTTAGTTAGTTTAACACGACTTCTCCGTTTGTGCAATCTTAGGTAAGTTCTATAATTAAAACTAATAGCATTTATTAAGTCAATATATGTTTATTATTATTATTTTTTTTTTTTATTAGCCTTATATATTTTATTGGTAAGAGCAAAAAATGGGCTGATATGATTAATATGCTACCAGAATTATGTCGTAAAATTGATAAACTAGAAAAAAATTTGGCTGTACCATATTTAAAAATTTCAAACCTATATATTTAGCCATGTTTAATAATACCAAAGATGATCAAATAAAATCTCGATGCTTTAAAAAACAAAAGTTTGTATATTTTTCATATTATTTTGTTAGTAGGTACCTACTTATATTATTTTTATTAATTGTATGATTTCTTTTTAGTAATAATTCTAGTTGCTGAGAGGATTTTAAGTTTTTTGTATTAAAAATATTCTCTAATCTATGAAATATTCTCAAATATGCAAAAAAACTTTTTTCTGTCAATTCTAAGTTCAATGAATCATCCATATTTTTACCCTCATAAGATTGCATATACTCAGTAACGGTATGTAAAAACATATAAATCTAGATCTTAATTATCTTTAATACCTATTTCATTTATATTTTGTGTTAATAATTGGTGGCACAGCTCTTATTATTATTTTTTTTTTTTAATTGTGTTGTAAATTGACACATTGAACAAAACCTATTTGCTACCCCTAATCTACTCCAATAATGGAAGCTTGAATGAAATCAGTTCAAAAACAAAGACATAAATATTTCTGCAAAAATAAATAATATTAATCTACCTATGAAAGCTCTTTAACCAACTCATGTGTATTTTTTAATAAAATTGTATATAATATTTATATTTATTTCTTAGGTGACATAACAATTGATACTATATATATTCATAGATGTCATTAAGGGGGTGCTAGGGAGACCTTAGCACCCCCAGACTTAAAATTAGCACTTTTAATAATGTACCTACTCTGATCAAATTACAATTCTAATCAGTTCTACAATAATAAGTAAATGCAGTTTCTCAATTCTTAGAGGATTTAAAATTGGTTTAGAACAAGTATGATACAATAATGGTTTACTAAATTGTAAATTTTAAACACTAAGAAGGATGTTAGTATGTTGTAATTAAAGACCGGATTTTGTGCAGCTAACGCCTACATAATGTGCAAAATCGTGCAAAAACAAATTTTTAGTAGGAATTATATTTTTCATTTTAGGTACTTTTCTTTTTATTGATATTTAGTAAAATTTAAAAAGTATAATATTATTATCGAATTATTATTTATTAGTTGAAATTAATTATTAATTTTATTACATATTTACTTTATACAGATACATATTTTACTGATTTACAATATTTAATTGAAATTTATTATGTACATCTCAAGTTTTTACCTGTAAAATTATTTCTTTCTATCACTTAATATGTATTTTAATTGTAAAAACACATGTTCTGTCATGTTCATATTATGTTTATATAGAATATAAATTGACTACGGCTGCTGAAGATAGGCTGTAGATGTGGATACTTTAGTCTACAATAGCCTCTCATATATCAGTAGTATTGTCATTCATTATTTTAATTACATCATATTATATCAATATTAATCATATATTATTATTTATTAGATATAAAAGTTCAATACTTCATATGACATAATATATAGCAATGATAAAGTAATACTAATATAGATTATAAAATTAATACGTATATCGGTTAATAAAAGATGTTATAACAGATTACGGAATGAAAATATTTGTAAAAAAGTATTCATTATTAGTTATTACATTTATATATTAAAAACCTAAAATGTGCAGTTTTGTGCAAAAACTCTAAAATGTGTAATTTTGTGCACAATAAAACTTTCTTTAAGTAATTTAAATTTAAATAATCTAATTTTTTTTATTTATATTTGTAGCATGTTTCTATAGAATTTAAAACACGCCATAAAATGATGCAATTGCACGGAAATCCGGTCTATAGTTATAATTATAAAAATAGAATGATATGGGTAGTTCAATAGGTATAGCACAAAATAAGAAAAATAATCTTAATATAATACATAATAATATTCTTATTTCAATAAAGGCTATTAAAATAAGTAATAATGTTGAGTGTTTTAAAAAGAAAGTAGGTGTTATTAATAGCTTTGAAATTGACGTATGAGGGAGAGAGGATAGGTAAAGTGTATAAAATATGTAGGTGTATTATAGATATATAATTTTAACACCCTCTAAAATGTCTAGTTCAGCCTATGAGTCTAGTAATAAAATATGTGTTCAATTGCATATGTTTATGATTGGTGTTTACAGACCCTGCTTTACAGTTATGGCTAAGTACAAGATGAATGCAAATAACAACCAATTTTTGTAATAAAAAAAAAAGCATGATTTCCTGCTGGACAGAATAAATATAATGAGATGATTTTTTTTTCATTAAATATCTATATACAAATTATTATTAATTTACAGTTAAATTTATATTATATATTCGGTAAACTACAAACAAATGTTATTGAATGCATAATATGAATATGTATGAAAAATTTGTTTGATAATAGATTCAGAACAAAAGTGTATATGGATAATATTTAATTTATTAAAGAGCTGCAAATTGTCTAGAATGAAACTTGTGGCATGAAATTTTTTAATAATTGATACCAATTAATAATTAACTTCAATGTTTTGAATATGTTAATAAAATATATTTTAATTTTGAGTATTACTTTCATAGGTAATGTTTTACTAGCTTTAATAATATCGTATCCATTAATTAGTTAGAAATAATTAGATAATGTGTAGCAAATTTTATCTGGTTAATTGGCACTTTATAACTATTATTTTTAAACTTCAGTGGTTTTAAAATAACAAACTTTTGAAATTTTTTGTTATCTCCTAGGTTAGATTGGATTATGATAAATTGATAATCAAAGAAACAATGTCTCCAATTCTCCATTATTTAAAAAATAAATTAGTAAGAAGTATAAATTTTAACTTTATACTTATAATTTTGAATATTTCATTACTAAATAAATAATAATAAATAATAAAAAAAAAAGTAATACAATTTTGTGTTATGTAAACTAAAGACATATTATATATACCCACATAAGACATCAAAAATTTGTTCTACACATTCTAAGCCACTCTTTATTGTTCTGTATTAATTATAATTTTCTTCTACTTATACATTTTATCTATTTCTAGACGTTTTGGATATGATATTTTACAATTATACTTACTCAATTACTTTTGTTGTATTCTATGTTATCGTAAATTTAAACTAAATTTTTTTTTTTATTTAAATATATTTATAAATTAATATTTTGTAGATTTATTTGTTTTTAATAGATTTTAAAATGATAAAATTAAATAAAGGCCACCTTAAATTTTTTCTAACTGATTGAGTGTAATAAAATTGAAATTAGTTACTTTATATCATATTAGTTTCAATGCTTCAGATAAATTATATTAAAATAACTAATTCAATTTTAACTTTATAATAAATAATAAATGCAGTGTTTTTAAATAAAAATGAAGAAAATAAAATTGTTTAATATAGATTCTATTTTATAACTTTCTACATAATGTTTATATAAACAAAAATATTTTGTAATGTTATTAAAATAAACTTTATTTTAATTATGTTTACAGGTTTATTTTGTATGGAAATAATTTAATAATTTTATTAATAATAAAATAAAGATGGATTTGATAGAAAGTAATGATGAAGAATTTTACACTTGTCATATATGTAAGAAATCATTTGACCATATAGCTGCTTTAGTATTAGATGAAATAATGCACAAATTAACTAAAAATAAATCTAAACGGAAGAAGCTAAACTTACCAAAAGCCCGTTGTGATATTTGTTGTAGACATTATGCATTATTGGCATCTTTAAAATGTTATTATAAGAGAACTCATATAGAATCACATAAAGAAGATATTTTAAAAATTTATAAAGAAAACGATGAGTTTTATAAACCCAAAAAAAATAATGAATTTTTTACTCAAATTAGTGATGTTTTTACAGAATTTGAGAATAAATTGCCACTTGAATTTAAATACAATCAACATAGATGTATAGTATGTAATTATACATTTGATAATTTAAATCAATTTATGGAGCATGAGAGTAGTCATTACAAAACATACGAAAACATAGATTATTGTACTACATCAACAATAATAGTAATAATGAAAAAAATGCAAATGTATATAGCCCCTCAAGAAAAAGAAGAAGAATTAAAGTCGACCAACAACAAAATAAATTCTATGATTGTGTTCCATCTACATCTAAAGATAACTCTATTAATGTTTGTTATAAAAAAATAACTTGTGCAATATGTAAAGAACAATTTACTAATGGACAAGAACTTGAAATTCATGCAAATAAAAAATATACAAATTTTTCTATTAAACTTGATACTAATGAAGAGGAAGGACAAATTCAGTTGAACTGGTTGAAACCAGTTGAAGATCCTATAAAAAGACTGTAATATTCCAGATGTACTGGCACCTTTTCAATGTAAACTTTGCAATAAAATGTGTACATTACGTGATCATTTTGAAGTTTATGAGTGGCTTAAATAATGAAGTTAAATGTATTTAAAGAATATTTTTTTCTAGTGTTATATGAAAGTAACATAATATTTTTATTTTATTAAATATTATTTAATTTTACAGTATACTGTAATTTTGTACTATAATTGTATGTTTTTCAATCTTTTAAATTAAATTTTTATAATTTATATATATATATTTTTAAATTTCTACATTGAATTATGTTATATGTGCTATTACCATTAGATTAGTGACTGATTACAGTAATAACTAATAACATTAACATCACAGATACAGAATCTAATCTGTGGTGTAAGTGTACTGTGTATTGTGTTTTGTGTATATGTATCGCGTAATAGTATACGAAACTACGAATGTCGAGTATACACTCAAAAAAAAAAAAAAAAATGTGGAATCGTTCTGGTATCTGACCCGTTTCTTTAGAATGATTCGTTTACGAACGAGTAATGACCAATCACTAAGAAATATCAATGTATTATCAAATCGTTCAGTGAACTAGTTCAATTAGGTGAATGATGAACGAGTGAACTCGTTCATTCACCTAAATGAACGATAAGTCCCATCTCTAGTTCCGATCTACCTTGGAGCTTGGACCATAACCAGACGTAACGCTCCTTACTATCATTGTATTCATTTATGTTGGGCACAATTATAGCCCGCGTAAATATGTTTTCTGTGGAATAATCGCAAGCGCAACCGCGTTTCTACCATCGATCGCTTTTGTTATCCTCTTTATTTCCGGCCATTCGTGAAAAATAATTGTCATCTCGAACGTAGTAGCGTACCGTAAATCGTAATATTGTACTGCGTGTGTCGTTGTCATGTACGAATAATTAATTGTTATTAATTTTCCCTCGTCGTCTCGCAATAACAATAACAGTTAAATAAATAATTCATTATCATTCGTGAGTCGTGACGACGAGTGTTGTTGGCGTGCATTCGCGCGCGTAATCGTCCACCGCCGTCACTGTTCCGTGCCTACCTTACTGTGTAAACAGTTTGTTTTTGTGCCGCCGTTTTGCAGTCATCAACTCGCTAATATTAATACCTTTAGTACATTTTTTTATAGTTAAATTATTCTTTTACAGTACATAATTATAATATTGAAATTCTGAAAATGAAAAACAGTATAAATTTTTTTATATAATCATTTAATCAATATTGTAATCGATAGAAAAACTATTATCTATCACTATCGATAGTATCATTAGTATCCCTATAGATATTTACTAATTAGTTACAAAAGCGCCTGGTAGAAGCGCTAGTGTAGGAAATTCACGATAACAAAGTATAATGACGTGAGAGTGCGCATTCTATTATCTATTACTATTAGAGTATTTAGTATTTGTCACGACAAAATAGGAATATTTATTTTGTCATGGTTTTTACTTTTTTAGTGTGAGCTGTGACCTGTGAAGTAAAGTTTACCGTTTACTTATTACTATTTACATTTTACATTTAGATTCCAGAAACAAGAGAAGAATTTTATTTTTACCTATTATTGAAATTGAATACAAATTTGCATTAATTTTCTTTCGTGAGTATTAACTTTAATATAGAATCGTCCAATACGTTTGTGCAAACTCACTACAATAGTATCATCTATTTAAAATTAAGAAGTTATGTAAGTTTCTTTGGACTACTATTTACTATATAGTTTTACACGTAAAAAATCAAAATTAAGTTTTACAAAAATATGTACAATCATTTAACAATTTTTTTGTTCACTTGCTCTATGTTATACATTATTCACGTACCAATTATATCTTAATTGTGAATGTGTTTAAGTATTTATTGTGAATATGTAATTTAATTTATTAATTTTTTGCTCTTTGCATATTATGTTATTACAGTTATATTATATTTTAATAGATATCAGTTTAAAAAAAAAAGAGCTGATACTCCTGCCGCACAGGATACAGGTGTGCGAACCATAGCGTTTAATTTTAATTAGAATTTGAATGCAATGATAAACCATTGCATTCGAAAAAACGATT
>JAIUCT010000030.1:1315522-1367753 GCA_021307375.1 Tetraneura akinire
TGATTGTATTATAATATTACTATCTACAGTCTATTATATAGTAGGTACCTAATTAGGTACTATTAATTATTATCATTTTGGTAGGTACATAGTCCATTAAAATATTAAATATTAGTTATAACTAGGGCTCGGATTTTAATGCAATTGCATCTTTTTTTTGGAATGCTTGACACGATGCTTTCAAAGCTATAAATGTGTTTTAAGAACTCGTTATTTTAATAACGAATTTTTTTGGAGCATTTTTTTGCATTTTTTGATGTTTTTGATTTTTTATGGCATATTTCAAATTTATTGTGCATTTTTATAGTTTTAGATCATTTTTACCTATTTCTTCAAAAAATTATTATATTAATATTAAAATATAAAATATTTGTATTTTTGTACTATTTATTCATTTTTATTTTATTAACCATTAATTTAATCAGCCGATTAAAATACTATACATGCGCGCCCAGCCTTAATAACACATTTACTGATTAGTACATACTGATTAGTAAATTATATACAATTTTATTTGCTCCTTATTGTACGATTGTCAATTACATTTTGATTAATAAAAATTTATTAGCTGACAACTGCCGATCATTTAAATTTGAAAATATCAAAGAAATTTTTATTGTTCAATGCAATATTTTTAATACTACAAGTAATACAGATAAATTAAAAGAAATTATTTAATTGATTAATTATGCAAATATTAAGTTATTGTATCATTTCTGTTTCAAAATGATTCACAAGGCTCAAATTCAATTTTTAATAATACCTATAAAATAACGTATACGTATCGTATCGTATATATACATACACAACATAAAAGAAACATACTTACCAGAGAATGAATAAATAAAGCGATTCATAGAGTTATTTAAAATTAAGTTTTTAGGAGTAAGATTCCAACAAATGGTTATAAATGATTTAATAACAGGAAAATATGATTGTCAAAATAATAAATTACACCCATGCGCCTATTTTGGTAGGTTGATTCGAAGAGCTCGGTCATGCTCACAACCATTAGCTGAGGAAGAAATATGTGATTACATATCTGGACATAATCCCAAAAAGGATTAAACTTCCTATATTCAATATCGTTTCATAATATGCATAGTTATAATGTTATATTAATTTTAATGCATTGCAAATATTTTATAATTAAAGCTTTCATTTATTTATTATTATGATTTAATTTTAGGTTACAATTTTGAAATAATTGTATTGGAATTGTAATAAATTTTGTAAAACTTTTACAAAGAATAGATGATAAAGAAAGTTTGTAAATACATAAATAATTGTAAATACATAAAAATAAAAATAAAGAAAATAATCGTCATTGTAAAAACAATACATTCATCGTTTCGCTCAGAATCTAAAATAATAATAATTATAATTGGACTTTTAAAATAAAATATTAATAATCTAGATGATAATGTAATTTAAATTAATAAATGTTGTAGAAAACAATTGCAAATTTTCATTATTTATTTACAGGTAAACTATTTTTTAACCTAAATTGTCAATAAATGTCAAAGGGTACATGGTAGGTAATAAATAATATAAAAAGTATTAAAATGTATGTTATTTATATACATTATTTTACTTAATCACATGATGTGTATACTTTCTTTAAACTTTAAGTCCATTTGCCAGGAGACAGTAACAAAAAAGAAAATAATATAATATTTAAAAATATATTAATATTTGTGTAAAAACTGTGATGTATAATTATAAATATTTATGTTTGAATTTTAAATAATATAATAAAAAATAAAAATAAATGGCTATAATTTATTAACTTATAACTTCATTAATTGACAAGAAACCAACACAAAGTCACAGAATATGACCATATCAATACGCGCATGCGTGATAAGAATATGGAGCCGGAGAGTTTTTCCCGGCGCGCAGATAAACGTTAGTGAAGAGCTCGTTAATTTTTTCACTTTTATTAGGTTATGTTACAAAAATAAATGTTATAATCTTATTTTTATTACCTATAAGTACGAGTTAATAGATAGTATATCTTAAATCGTGTTGTAGTTTAATACAATAGTTTGTTGTACTGATAGTTGTACTAGGGGTTGTACTTGTACTGATATTTGTACAATAGTTTGTTTACAATCTTTAATTTATACTTTGGTACTTTACTAGATTAATTAGCATTTTTTTAATTAATTACTAATTAGTATAATATAGTAAATAGTAATTTTTAATTTAATATAATCATTTAATTACATTATACATTTTTAGCTAAAGTATTTTCCATATTAATGATAATTGATAATTAATATTTACTATTTAAACTAAACATTTAGAAATGTCAAATTTCCCACCTACTCCTACAAACCCGAATGTACAAAACAGATTCGGTCAATATCCAAATCAAACTTATTCAGTTAGTATATTCATAATTAAAACATTGTCAAAGTTTTTATTCTATTGTGTATTTATTAATACTAATAGATGCAATAAAGACCTGGCATGTTCCAACAAAGTGGTCCAATGCCCCAAGGTGTACCACCTAGTGCAATGATGGGAACACGTGGACGTCCTGTTCAAGGATTTAGCCCTAAGGATTTAGGCATGCTGGACCAATGGCACCAAATCAATCAAAACCAGGAAAGCGACCTGTTGATAATCAAAACCCACCACCCATGGTCAAAGGGTATGTATTAGAAATTAAAATTAATATAATTTACTAAAATAATTAGGCAAAATTTAAATAAATACTATCTAATTTATTAGATATTTATTATATCATAATAACTTAAATTTATTTTATTTTCATAATTTAAATAATTTTTGTTAATTTAAAATTTAAATGTCCATTAGAATAAATTATTAATTAAATTTAATTAGTGAATTATTAATATACATGAATTTTTTTCAATTAAATATATTTATAGTGATTTTCCTCACAACATACAAGTCCAAAATAGCAACATTGCTATAAGTAAAAAAAAGAAAAAACTTGCAGATAAAATACTACCTCAAAAAGTAAGAGATATAGTTCCAGAATCTCAGACATATATGGATCTTTTAGCATTTGAAAGAAAACTTGATTCTACTATTATGAGAAAACGATTGGATATTCAAGTAATAATTTTTTGTATAAGTTATCCAATGTTTTTTAGTATATTCACATTTATTTATTGTTATAGGAAGCATTAAAACGTCCAATGAAACAAAAACGTAAATTACGTATATTTATATCAAATACTTTTTATCCGGTTAAAGAACCAGGTAAAAATGAAGAAGGAAGTGTTGCTTTTTGGGAATTAAGAGTTGAAGGACGCTTATTAGAAGATTCCAAAAATGAGCCAAATAAGGTAATTAATAAAAGTAATTAATTATATATTTTGTATTTATCTAATTAAACTAATTCTTAATGATTAGATTAAAAGGAAATTGTCTTCTTTTTTTAAATCATTGGTTATTGAACTTGATAAAGACTTATATGATCCTGATAAACATTTAGTTGAATGGCATCGTACTGCAACTACTCAAGAAACTGATGGATTTCAGGTATTTATTTAAATTCATAATATTTTAAATTACTTCTATCATAATAGTATTTTATTATAAGGTAAAACGCCCTGGAGATAAAAATGTACGCTGTACTATTTTACTTCTTCTTGATTATCAGCCATTACAATTCAAATTGGATCAACGATTAGCTCGACTTTTGGGTGTTCATACTCAAACCAGACCAGTTATTATAAGTGCTTTATGGCAATTCATAAAAACTCATAAGCTACAGGTTAAATACTTTATACACCTATAAATACTTTTTCAAATATTTTTTAATTCAATTTTTAATGTATTTTAGGATTCACATGAAAAAGAATATATTAATTGTGACAAGTATTTGAAAAAAATATTTAATTGTTCTCGTATGAAGTTTGCTGAAGTTCCTCAAAGACTAAATACTCTACTACATCCTCCTGATCCTATTGTGATTAATCATATTATAAGGTAATATTTTAATAACGAATTATATTAAATTTTATTGTATATAATTATTTTAAATGTAAATAATTATTATTTAATATTAAAGTGTTGAAGGTGTTGAACAAAAACAAACTGCATGTTATGATATTGATGTTGAAGTAGATGACACTTTAAAAGCACAAATGAATAATTTTTTATTATCTACTGCTAATCAACAAGAAATACAAGTATTTTCATAATTAAATAATCTACATAATGTAATAACTTTTTATAATGCTTGTTCTTCTTTGTACATTAATTGTATTTTAAATTTAAATTTAAATTTAAATAAAATAAAATAATAATGAGACCTTCTATGCACAAAATAATTATTAAATAAAATAGAAGAAAGAATTGTGTATAATAATTAATAATTATAATATGTATTTAACAAAAAAAAAAAATGTTATTTAGAGTCTGGATAACAAAATTCATGAAACTGTTGAAACAATAAACCAGTTAAAAATGAATAGAGAATTCTTTTTGAGTTTTGCTACAGATCCTCAACAATTTATTAATAAGTGGTTAATCTCACAAACAAGAGATTTAAAGGTAGTTAGTTTTGTAAATTATGATTTTTTAATTGTGGTATGATTAAACCTTAAAAATATAAATTTGGTTTACTAATAAAAAATGCATTATAATTTTAGACGATGACAGATGTAGTTGGAAATCCAGAGGAAGAACGAAGAGCAGAATTTTATTATCAACCATGGACTCAGGAAGCTGATAACCGTTACTTCTATTCAAAATTTCAACAAAAACAAGAAGAATTTGAACATCAATTGGGAATTCGTAACTCATAAAATAATTGTGTATTTAATATTACTGTTGTGTTACTTAAGATTATTTAAAGGAATAGTGTTTAAAGTATTATGATAAATATTAATAAATATAATTTGTGACATTTCTTAATAACAATAATTATTTGTAAATTTTATAAGTCCAGTTAATATTTAATAATTAATATTTAGTGAATTTCTTTTATAATATATTATAAATATATATTTATAGAGTTTTTGGAAAAAAATATAATATCATATAGGTATTTAAGTTATTCAACATTTCAAATAAACATATTTAATAATATTAATGATAAAGGTTATTTTAGAAATAAATATTTTTAATGTCTACTGTGAAACTATATAAGTTGTTAGTCTTGTATTATTTTAAAGCATTATATAAGATGCTTATATTACATATAAGATGATTTAATATACTAAATCATTGACATTTTTATTACACTTACAAAATTAATAATTTTATATTATTTCAAATATATTATTAATTTATTAAAATATAACTACCTACTTGAGTCGTGTGGTTTTACTATCGTGAATATTAAAAACAGGTTTTATGAAAATATTTTTATGATAAATAATAATATATAATATAGAAATATATAAAATTATCATTTATGAAACATAAATGGTTCCTACCTATCTAAATTCTGATTTCAACTCTGAAAACCTAAAATATCTCTCAATTTGTTATAAAAATCATTTTGGTTAGGTAGGTAACAGAAAATAACTAAAAATTGTATATACCTACTAAATTATTTTTATAAAGAATATTAAAAAATTATATCTAATTATCTTTCCCTGCCTCCAGGGGCATCATTTGGGGGGGGGGGGACAGAAGAATCCATTTCAACATTTTTTTTTTGTTTTAATGCTTCTATATATGGTGAACTTTCAGCTAAAGTACGACTAAAAATTAACATAAAAAAAATAATAACAAAAATAGAAATATAAAACTAAATTGTACTGAACTTATATTACTTAGGAGCAGATAGATAATAAATATCACTTTGATTTTCTTGCTTTCTCTTTATATATTCTTCAAAAGATGTTGTTTTACCAGGTTTAGTAAATGATGATTCATATCTTAAAAGACTGGCTAGATCTCCCTATAAAAGTATAAATAATTTAAAATGATACATCAAACATCTATATATATTTGTCTATCATATATAATAATTACAATTAATAATATATCTTTTAAGTTAAATTAATTTAACCTATAATTGGTATAAATACATAAATATTAGTATAAACTAATAGTTAAACCACGTGTACATTGAAGAACATTGAAAGCTAAGTTAAGTGTTATAGATAGACTTAACGCTACATATAGTGTCAAAGTGCATACATTGCACAGTGTTGTTCAAAAGCAGCTTAACATATAAATATATTACACATATAATGATTAACGATAATTAAAAGTGAGCATCATAATTCAAACGCGGTTATAATGCTGATGTGCCACAATGCTATTGTTTGATGATCACAGTCAATACATACAGTATTAGTAATAACTAAAAAGGCATCCAAATCATAAAAAATTTACTTTTAGTAGGTACCTAATAAATTAATTACTAAAAAAATAAATTTTTGTGGATTTGAATATCTTATTTATCACTATTATAACATAATCCACAAATGCTCTTTCTAAAAAACAATATATTATACAATCTAATAAAATTGTATTAACTTAAACTTATTTCACAACACAATATTTAAGTTTATCAATATACATGTAGCTTTGAAGAATCAGGATAAAAATTTTGATATAATAAAAAATAAATAGAATTTATGTTATTTGAATTAATATAATATTAATTATCTGATGCCATTGGAGAGAAATTAATACAATAAAATACAAACCCGTTCATTAGGATTTTCATTTGTTACAACTCTTTCCTCAATAAATACACCCTATAATCCTGATATAACTTCATATATTCATCAAGTTCTTTTGTAGATTTATCATGTAAAAATGTAATAATTTTACTGGTCATTAATAATTGGTTTAATTTCCTAAAAAATATAATAAATAAATTATATTTTAGGTTAAACATCATTATACAAAATTTATTTATACCTGAATAATAAAGAATTTTATAACATTTCTCTACTTAAATTTAATGGAATGTCTTCTGAATCAATGACACCTATGAATAATAATATAAAGTATTATTATTATTATATGACATTTTAAATTAAATAATTGTTATATGTTTGTATACTCAATTCACAATAAGAAGGAACCAGGTCACACCCTACCCTTTACACACAACCATCGGTTGCATCTTTATACTAATCGGCACGTGCATGTGTCATCGTAAATGTTTTGCCGTCGCGATGGCATCACGATTCAAAATAACAATGCATTTTAAATTACGTGTAAACGTTAATAGTCGATATAAAACTAATATATTGCTCCCGTTGATGGCGTTGTTCAAATCCACAAATGTAACACAACTCCATCTACTGCACAGAAGTCAGCCATCGTGATTCCTTCTTATTGTTAATCGAGTATACATTAATGATATCAATTAATAAAATAGAAGAATGCCAAGAAAACACAAGTCAGTTACACATTCAAATTTCTCCCACCATGCTTGGTAATTTGTTTACTATTTATGAGCCGATAAACAGCTAAATGATTAAATAATTATTAATTACCTATACATAGTAAAAAATTAGTAACATTTTTATATGAAGAATTTAATAATCAAATTTCAATGGTTAATGAAATTATTTGATTTTTAAATTTTCATTTTAATTTATAAGTATTTTTACTGCAACTAAGTTTGACCAAAAAATTTCCAATTTAATTCAACTGACCCACTAAATTAGTCATGCAATATATAAAATTTTATCATTTCTAAAGTTTTTTAAAAAAAATAATATATTAGATAAATAATTAATAATATATTTTTCCATAAAATATAATGTACATTGTACTAAAAAATCAAACAATTTTTATTTTAACTATTCTAAATTAGAGTTTAAAATATTACCTTTTACAAATCAAAGCCATTAGTACATTTTCAACTTCTTTTTTAACCAAAATACATCTAGTATAGAGAGAAACGCCTTTAGTTGAACTATCATAAAAATCAGTTTGACCTATAATAATTAAAATTAATGACATTATTATTTTTAAACTTAAATTTAATTTATGACTTGGTGCTAATTCTGGGAAATAAATTAAAGCACACACTTGAATTGGGGCTTTAGCAAAGTAATGCTATATAAACCTTGGTCTATCATAAGTATTGGCAATAAATTTGTAAAATTCATCATGTTGTTTTTTAGTAACAGATTTTGGATTATGCAACCATAAAGGCTAAAACAATTCAAATATTAAATAAAGAAATGAATAACATTATGTAATTTTGCTTTATTTTATTATTCTTACTTGGATAGTATTTATTTCAGAACCATTTAATTTAATTGGGGAATTTACAAAATTGCTGTATTTATTAATAACTTTACGCACAGTATCTTCTGAAGCATATTCACGACAATCAGCTTTAAGATACATAACAATTTTTGTACCTCTGTCCTCTTTCAATATTATCACATTCAGATATTTCATAATTATTTGTTCTAAAAACAACATTCTTAAGTATGTTGTATTTTAATAAAAATATTTTAAAAATACCCTTCCATAAGTATTCAATAGAATCGGGATTCATTGATTTAGTAAAAACTTCAACTTTATCAGCTACCATAAAACAACTGTAAAAACCAACGCCTAATTGACCAATAATTGATGATAAATTTGTTGAATCACTTCCCTGAACTTGTTGCAAGAACGCCTTAAATAATAAAATATATTAAATATTTTCTAAATGTATTTTATTTTATAAAAAGGGATCAGAAATTCTAGTTATAAAAACAGTAAGAAAAACTTCATATTTTTATAACCATTTCTGAACAGCCTTTATATTATTTTTCAATTTACTTTTGAACCCGATTTGGCAATATTACCCAAATGAGAAATTAATTCTTCTCTAGTCATTCCAATTCCAGTATCCTGAATTGTTAGTTTGCGGTTAGTTTCATCTTTAGTGATATTTATTTCTAGACTTCCAAGATTATACGATTTACCATATAGGTAGGTTAAATTAGATATTTACTATTTTTAAAATATATTTTTGTGTTAATAGGAATTTCGAATTTTTGATATCTAATGCACCTGAACTTATTGCTAATTTTCTTGATGGTGAGCAAGATATGTCTTGTAAACGAAATGCTTTTATGATGTTATTACATGCTGATCAAGACAGAGCACTGACATATCTTGCATCATGTTTGGATCAAGTAGCTTCTTTTGGTGATATTTTACAACTTGTTATTGTATAATTCATATATAAAGTGAGATAATTATATATATATAATGTAACTTAAATTTTAAAATAATTGTATTGTCAATATTTTGATAAATTAGGTATGCCATGCAAATCCATCTGAACGTTCTTGTTTCATACGTTGTATTTATAATTTACTAAATTCCATGACAAAATATATATATTTTGTCATGCTAAATTCTAGTTGTCCAGCTGTTCGTTATGAAGCTGCTGGAACACTGGTCACTTTATCTAATGCACCTACTGCTGTGAAGGTATATTCGATATAAACATTTTAAATGACAATTATTTACATATATTATCATATAGGCAGCAGCTTGTTATATTGAATTAATTGTAAAAGAAAGTGATAACAATGTGAAACTTATTATACTGGATCGATTAATTGCTCTTAAAGAAGAAAGAACATCCTTCACATGAAAGAGTAATTCAGGACTTAGTTATGGATATATTAAGAGTATTATCAAGCACAAATTTAGAAGTTAGAAAAAAACATTAAATTTGGGTAAATATTTTTAATATTCTAATATTATTTTCATATTTATATCTAAATTAAAATAGAAATTTTATTCAATATTTATTATCTGATCATATATTATAAGTGTATCTCTTACTCTATGGTGTATCTCATATATGACAATAAAATAATAGCTACCTATTAAAATAGTAATGTTTCATTGTATTTATACATAGCTAAGGATCAAGTATCATCCCGTAATATTGAGGAAATGGTCTTTGTTCTTAAAAATGAAGTGGAAAAAAACTCACAATTTAGCTGAACACGAAGATACTGAAAAATACAGACAATTGTTAGTGCGAACACTTCATACATGCTCTATTTAGGTTTGATTTGTAAAACTAATTTTGTTAACTTTAGTAATAAAATATATTTTGCAGTTTCCAGATATTGCTGCAACTGTAATACCAGTTCTTATTGAGTTTTTGTCTGATAATATAGAATTAGCTGCTGCAGATGTTATGGTATTTTTGCGTGAAGCTATTTACCTATTTTAATCGTTACGCCCTCTTATCATTCAGCTTATATTAGAAGTTTTTTAATCAATTAGATCAGCTAATGTCCACAGAGCAGCTCTCTGGATACTTCGTGAACTTTCTAATTCACAAGAAGATATCAAAGCTACAATTGAGCAAATTAAAACATCACTTGGAGATGTAAGCTACTTGTTTTAATTATTTATTTTAAAATTGGTTATTTTTGATTATTGTTCATAATCGAATAAAGTTTGTTTATCTAATTGTTAATTAATGAACAAAAAGTAAAAATTTGCTAATAGTAACCGGAAAATGATTTTACTCATTGTAGCCTACATCTAATCAATGTCTGTAATTTCTACTATATTTGTATTCATTTATATTATATTTAAACACTTTTTTTGTTTTTGAAATATTGAGATAAATTACACTGTAGTTATAGATGTAGAATTTTGGCATTATATTTTAAAATTATTAAATAATATAATAAAATTAATATTAAAAAATTTATAAATTAATATCTCTAACAATAATAAAAAAAAATGGTATAGTTATTGTAATATATAGTAAAGAATATTAGATAAATTACAATTCATTTTCTTCTGTTATAATTATAATATTTTATAAAGGCAATGTTATGCTTATGACATTAAGTAATATTTTTAATTTATTTAAAATAGACATTATTGTAATATTAATATTTTGTTATAAAAGCAACGTTAATCCAATTTTCATTCCTTTATTATAAAAATGTATATTTATAATAAAATGTTTATTATCAATTTTATTTTAAATGTCCATAGTTGAAGATGAATTAAAGAAAGAGCATCTGGTGAGTCAGAAAATAATGAAGAAAGTGGATCCAGTGGTTCTCAGTTAGTTACATCTGATGGTACATATGCTACTCAATCAGCATTTATTTTAAATACTCCTCGTAGTGATCAATTAAAAAGACAATCTTTAAGACAATATTTAATTGATGGAGACTTTTATATTGGTACTGCACTTGGTACTACTTTTACTAAATTAGGCATTCGATATGCTGAAATTTGGAATAAGCAAGATATAACAAAAGCTAATAAATTTTGTGTCAATCTAATGTTAATTTTAACATGTATTTTAAAACTAGGAAAATCGGGTAAATTTTATTTTATTTAAACTAATAGTTTAAAATGATCATTTATACATTATATAAGTAGCCTAATTAATTAGTAATTATATATATATGTTTTATTTAGGAATTTGTTCAAAATCATTTGGTATTGATGATTATGATAAGATTTTAGAAAGTATTAAAATATTAAATGATAGAGATAGTGAAGATAAAATATTGATATGATTTTCCTAAACTTAGGGACGCAAAAATTGGATATAAAAAAAAAATTGCAACATTAATAACTTCTTGTATAAACACTTTTTATGTATTTGTATCATTATCTACAATTTATAATAATAGAAAATGGAAATATGTTTAATTTGCCGTGGTGTATGGGGGAATATTATTATAATATACCTACTAATAATATAAAATTGAATAAATGAACATCTAAAAATTTTACATGATAATATTATTAGACTGTCATAATAATTAATAATTATACCTAATTATTTTATTCAATATGTTCATTGTCATATTGTTTATGTTAATTACTACTTTACTATAGTTACTAAACTTATAATTTATATAAAATTGTAAGTATTATAAATTACAAATATACCATATGCATACGTATGTTTATAAATACTCTAAATATTAAAAAATAAAAATAATGTTTAATGATTACAGATTTTACTTGAAGTGTATGCTACCCAAAATAGTTAGCCCCATGTATGGAATTAGATTGGAATTGACAGATATTCAGAGAAATTGACAGAGAACCTATTCATATAAAAAATAATAAAAAATTGGTAGTTCAGAAACAAAAATATAATTATGTTTATCTTATTTGTAATATCTATCTAGGTGTAGTCATAAAAATTATTGTTCTATGGTGTATTATCAAGATGTAGACTGTACGAACGTTCATAAAACGCTTCTTTTACGCTTTGTCGCTTTCGATTCGAATTCTAACGACGCCCGTACACCTGAGTAATGTGCAATAACCAATATGATACAATGTACTGAGCACGGTTATCTACATAGGTTGGAGCTCGCGCCCTTATCATACGTCGAAGTGGCGACAGAGTGAACTATTAGCGCTAGTAGTCACCGACCCGATATATTCTTTTTATTTATGTTTATTTATGACTATTTTTTTTTCATAGAAACTAAATAACTTTTAACGAACAGAATTGTAGATTTGTAGCTTTACATTATTCAAAAAATAAAATATTAGGAACAAATTTTGAATTATATTTCTATATGTATAAATGTATTGAAGACTTTATTACTAATTATAAATATATTAAATCAACACTACAAGAATGAAAAATAATATTCAGTTTGAATTACAATATTTGGGATTGTACTGATAAAAAAAAAAATACACATAAAATTATATACTACCCAAGTAATTAAAATATTTGCTTATTATTTATAAACTTTATTTTTTATACACTAATTATTATGGTTTATAAATTTGAATTAACTGCCTGTATTATTTGTTGATAGGTACTTCATAGTTGTACTACAATAGGTATCAATCATAAATTGTTATATGAGTGAATATTCATGTAATCTGTAAAATAAACTATGTGTATTTATATTAATACATACAGAATATAGAAAAAATTAATTTCTTAATAAAAATGTAGCTTTAATTGACTAAATTTAATATTATTTTTAATTAATACAGACTTTAAAATAATACTACTAGAGTTTAGCTTCTCACTTCCCATAAGCGCAGTATCAGCCATTCTTCATTTTTTTTTAATCAGCCATTTCTTTATGAGACTTATTTAACTCTTCCTTTAATACAGTTACTTTTTTTTTTGTTCTTACTACTGTTCTTTGAAGAGAATATGATTTTTTTCTCATTTCAGTAATTTTTATTTTTTTTGTTGGAGAAACTTCAATCATTGCTTTAGAACCATTTACCTTCCTTTTTTCTCTACACATTAAAATATTTTTCAGGGATTTACAATTATTACAACAATTCGATTTTGAACACTTTTCTACTACATGAAGACAATTATGATGTTGAAGTAGGCCTTTATCAGAAATAGAACATAACGCTTTAGAGAAATTTGGAAACATACTTGCAATTGGACCACCATTACATAATTTTAAATCTTCAAACTCTTTTAGATTACTTATAAATTGTTCAATACTATTCCCAATTTGAATTTTATGTTCCTTTATTTCTATTATTTTTCCATGAACAGCAAAAGTTACTTCATCCTGGTCGTTGATTTTAATACATTTTTCTATTACAGGTATTGGCTTAGAATTCAAATTAAAAATAACAAAACATAGCTCATTGTTTTCTTGAGACATAGGTAATTTTATCCATGGGCTACATAATTGGATGTTAATCAACTTATGGAATAAATGATCTAAAACATAAATAAAATAAAATAAATTTGTATCTATTTGACTGTTGTGTACAAGTTTACCTTGTATGGCAGGATTAACAATGGTAGGACATTCAAAATTTAAAACATTAATGTTTTCTTTATCTTTACTATTGGGAAGATTACATGATGTACGGATAGCAGGTAATTTTCTGGGTTTTTTTAAATTTGATAAATAGGCAGGGCCTGGAAACAATGATGGTATAGTTCCTTCCTTAAGTTTCCATCTCTTATATGGTACCTATAATATATAACAAATATTATAATTCACAAAAATTAAAATTTAAGTATTTACTAAAAATTAAATTATATATTTAGATATACCTATTAATAAATATTATATTATAATTATTAAAGTTTTAATTATTTACCTTTACAGAACCTGATTCCCAAAATTTAATAATTTCAAATTCTTTAAAATGTTTTTCACAAACATAAGATGTATCACTTAAAATAAAGTTTTTCCTTGGAATACATTTTTGCCATTTTGCTCGTAATTCCTTATCCTTAGGAGCACTAAAATAATGTACTTTCTCTGGGTTACTTTTATAACCAGATGTACAACCAACAATTATACACTTTACCATTGTTTTTGTTTAGTTACACAAGTACTGAAGTACATAACTAACTATTTAACACTAACACTATATAAATTAACACATTACACATAATATTTAAAACTTTAAACTTTTTAGGTAGCTACAATAATTGACAATATTAATTATTATTAATAATTTATATAATACAATACGTATTATGTATGGCATTTGTTCATAAATATTTATATTTCTTATTAATTAATAATTAGTAATTACATTATTACAAATCAATGTACATAATATTATATTGAATATATTTCAATGTAAATGTAAATAGAGGGCCAGTGACTACTAGCGCTATTAGTTCACCTCGGTCGCCACTTCGACACAGCAAATAAACGTGTAATATAGCCGCGAGCTCCAACCTATGTAGATAACCGTGGTACTGAGCGACCGCAAGTGCGTGTACGGTGACGCTGCGTGGTGATGACAACTTGCATCAACAATTTGAACGCAGATGGACGCGCATTAAAATAACGCAAGTGTGCACCGGGCCTAACGTTCCGACTAACACTGCAAAGGTTCATCGTTCATGCAACAATAAAACGCGTTCTCGATTTGATATCTAACAACGCTCGTATTAGCTGAGCTATGTGCGATCGTCGCGTGCTTGCGCCGCCACAAAAGTATCGAAAGCGCATTCCATGATGTATTGCATGCGTTCAGGTTTCGGTGTAGCGCCCTATTAAGAAATGTATAAAAATAATGCAAAAGTTCCGACTTTACCCCTGGTGGGATTCGAACCCACAATCCCCGGTTTAGGAGACCGGTGCCATATCCATTAGGCCACAGGGGTTTGGTACGTGAACTAATCAAGTTACATTTATTTAACAAGATGTATCATTGGGTATTGGATAAGTTCCACCTATATTAACTTTGAAAAAGATACATACCTAATAAATAAACAATAAAGTTTATCATTGCATTCAAATCATTCAATTTCTAATTAAAATTAAACGCTGTGATTTGCACACCTGTATCCCATGCGGCAGCTAGTATAGTAGTATCAGCTCTTCTTTTTGATACTTTAAACAGCTATAAAGAAATAACCGTAAAAGTAATAATTCACAATTAATTGGAATTGAGTTAAGTAAAATGTATTTCAGCTTAAATTAAATTTTCAAAATTTAAAAAAAATATTTGCCAATTTTATCAAACATTATACGTAAAAACGAGAATTTTACGAAATATTCAAAGTCCTATATTTTGTAGAAAAATTAACTAAAGGGTTCCAAAATTTTACCACATATATATATAGTAGCTATGTGAACACCCAAAAAAATTTTCAAGTCTCTATCTTCAAAATTGCCCGAGTTATCGTGAAATATTGAAATTGAATTCGGCGAAATTTTATTTTTCGTGAAAAATGCCGTTTTTTCGTCATT
This sequence comes from Tetraneura akinire, assembly GCA_021307375.1. Classification (NCBI taxonomy): domain Eukaryota; kingdom Metazoa; phylum Arthropoda; class Insecta; order Hemiptera; family Aphididae; genus Tetraneura; species Tetraneura akinire. The sequence continues at coordinate 1,331,158 of JAIUCT010000030.1, forward strand.
TTTTCGGCGTTTTTTCTACCACTTAGGATAAATTTTGATAAATTTGAAAAATTACCTAAATAAAGTACAAACTATACATCCACTTTCAAACCGGAAACATATGCTATTCGTGAAAATCGGAGCATTATTTAGGGTCATAAAAGTGTTTTCAGACATCAAAAAAAAAAAAAATTAATAGCACATCATTGTAAAACCATCTACGCTCAGAATCTAAAATATGATTTTTAGAACAATATATAAAATTTCAATTTCATAAAAAACATTATAGCGAGATAAAAATGATAATTTTAGGAAATTTTCCAAAAACTTTGTATTCACGAAATTAACGTAACAGTTACGAAATTTTACCTAGTATGTAAAATTGAAGGGACCTAGATATATGAAAAAAAGTTACGTGCAAAAATCACAAGAATCACAGAATTATTGACTAAATATATAAGAAACACATATTTTTTGAACATTACATATTTATATTAATAAAAATAATAATGACAATTGAAATAAATTAAGTAAATACTCTTATTAAAAAAAAAATTATGAATTATGTTTTTATTAATATAAGTACAAAAACAATTATTTATTTCAATATAATAATATTATTAATTTAGAAGTATTATATAATCATAGCCACAAATACAAATAGCTACGTTTGTTTCTAAGTAACTACTAGAAACAAAATATTTAATTATTATATGACATTTCCGTTGTTATTAATTTGTTGTCGTATTGGACGGATATTATTTTGTATTTTTTAAACATTTTACTAATAGTTTTGGGAAATTGGAAATTTCTATTAAATTTAATATAAATATAATAAAATTATATTAATTATATTAATATAATATAGGTACGTTCGTCATGATAGAATACTGTTGTTAAATAAATTTGTGATTATTTTTTATTGGTGTGAACAACTTTCATTTGGACATGATGGAACAATTTTTCTTTACATTTGAGTAAGTCGGTAAACTACATTATATTATTACGTATTATTCAGAATAATATGTATAGTTAGCGATTGTAAGTAATAATTCCTAAACTTATAAAAAAAATTTATCACAATAAAGTTCATTTAACATTTGTCTAATATTTTATGTTCATACATTTTATTCTTAGACGAGCCTTGGAACGAATGGAAGTCGATGAACCAGACGCTGGAGAACCGATAGATGTAGATGGTACAATCGGAGAAGCAATGGACATCGACTATCCCAATGAAAAAGAGATCATCGCGTACTTGAAAATGGAGTGGATGTCATCGGAGGAAGATCCGATGATGGACATGAATGATGAGTTGATATGCTGGCCGCCAAGGAATGTATTTGACCATTGGCTATACCTATAAAGTGGCGAAGCTTGAGTTTGTGATTAGGGTAGACAAATTTTTTTTAGAAAAAAATTATAGAAACAAAAATATATAAATAAACTTATAATATATTTATAAATTTTATGTTCGAAAGAATAGTTATGAATTCCTACTGTAAAAATATCATTAATTATATCTAAACACTACATATTAAATTTAAAACACTGCAGCAATTGCACGTTCTAAAGACAAACAATAACTAAATAATTTAAAATACGAGTATGTTTAAAAGTTTTGATTACCTAGTTTAAAATGTGACGTGTATTATTTTAACTACCTACACGGGCAACGGCTATTAAATACGTATTATTATTATTCGATATTTCGATACGAATAAGAATATTACTTTACAATACACAGGGGTATTATCGTGAATTCGTGATATGGGTAGGTACATTCATAAATTTATGAGACAATATTCCACGTTGTCTCATTATTATATACCTACTATATAGGTTACTATAGCAAAGAACAATATTATTGACTATTGTGTGGTTTTACTCGACGCTCGAGACAGCGCCTATTTATATCTGTTTATAGTTTAATACATGACGTATTTTTTATAATAATTAATAATATAATAATATTTTATATTTATATTGTTATTTTTAATTATATGTGTGAAAACGATTTTGAGTTTTTAAGTTCATCAGATAATATATTATATATTATATATATTGATTAAAATTGTTATATTAAAATGTTATATTAGTCTTTACGTTCATTATAAATAATTTGTCATAAAACCCCTATAAATGAATCACCTAATTACCCATACATAACAGTTCTTCTTGTTATACTTTAAAAGTTTAAACCGCTATATATATAAAAAAGAAATATAGTAAATGTTATATTCACGATCATTTGAAACTAAATTAAGCAATTTATATATTATATGTAGATATAGGTAGGTACTTCAATAAAATATTCTAAAATTTTGCAAAATTTTTTGTCAATTATTTTTCATTATTGTAAAATATTGAGAAAGAATAAGAATAATACTTATATGGATTCTAGTTTTTCGATTACACTAAACATATCAATTTTAAACAGTTAAGTATAATAAAAATTGAGACTGGGGACTTTTCTAATATTTGTGTAACATATTAAGAAATATGTGAGTAAATACTTCAATAAAATTTTCAGACTTTAAAACCAAAATTTCCATTTGATTTAACATTATATGAATAAAAACGAAAATTCTTGAAAATATTACAATTTCTATATTTTATAGAAAAATTGATTTTACGCTTCCAAAATAAAAAGTTATTACTTATTACTAAAAAAAAAAACTTATTACATATCTATTATCTATATATATAATAATTAGTACCTACCTATTTGAACACACAATACAATTTTCTAGTCTCTAAGTTTAATATTGCCCGAGTTGTCATGAAAAATGCCGTATTTTTGACATTTATTGGTAGATTAACCTATATATTATATAGTATTACCTAGGTCAATTTTGAGAAATTCGAAAAATGTTCTAATAAATTACCAACTTCATCACACTTTTCAATCGGAAATTCGGAAACATACTCTTTTCTTCTTTTTAATATACCTTTTTCTTGGAAATAAGTATAATATGTATAATTTCGGTAGAAAAAATGTCTAAAGACATAATTAAGACACACATCATTGTAAAACGAAAACTTTTTTGCTTCGCACATAATCTAAAGTAATTTGACAATTTGTAGTGAACTTTCTTTCTTATATCTTATTTACTTATATAGAATAAATAAACGATATGTTTAAGTCCGGAATCGGACATTTCGGCGCGGCCATTTCGGCACTGCCGTTTCGGCGCGAAGACGTTTCGGCACTGGCCATTTCGGCACGGGGAAATTTCGGCGCTGTCGTGAAATATTTTTCTATATAAATATCAAATATTATCTACACAATACATATTGTAGTTTCGCGGATTTTCGATCTATTTAAATATATACCTTATTCTCTCGTTACGTAAAAACCAACGGCATTTTTATATTATATGACATATAGACCATATAGGTAATAACTAATAAGTAGATATTGTAGAAATTAAAATGCGTGTACAGCAATAAAAGTGTACCTATACGGCTATACTATATCAACCGATTAGTCCGGTGTCAGTATCATTCAGATTACATCCCAGTTATATTATTTTATTGTAATAATTTAAATAAAATTGATTACTTTAAGGGAATAGCCCATAATATTACTTTAAAATAATATCTTTAAAATAATCTATTAACTATTAATTTTTTTAATTTTTTTAATTAATATTAATCTAAGTAATATTTTTATAATTTAATTTTTTATAATTTTTTTTATATTTATTTTTATAATTTAATAGAATAAAATTGAATAAAATAAAATTGTTTTTATTATAAATTATATGTATTTTTTATTATTATCACCGGCGCCGAAATTTCCCCGTGCCGAAATGGCCAGTGCCAAAACGTCTTCGCGCCGAAACGGCCGCGCCGAAATGTCCTAGACCAGGGGTCGGCAACCTTTTCGTTGTCAAGGGTCAAAAAATAAAAGTACATATTTTCACGGGCCACAATTTAAATACATTTTATTTTCTTTAAACAAAATTTTATAATTATAAAAAATTTAGTTTATTTAAATTCACCACTGTTTAGTCTTTTGTATATTAATTTAATGTGATATAAATATATATATATATATATATATATATATATATTGACAAAGTTTTAATAATATCACATTATGTAATATTAATAATTATAATAATAATAAAGTATAAATTTAAAGTTGATGAGATTTTTGTATTTGAATAGCATCAAACAGTTCATTGATTTTAGGTTTGACTTTAGATGTAGAAATTCTCAATATTGCATTCAAGTCACTATCAGTTAATCGCGAAGCAAATTTGTTTTTTTGATATTTAATTAAAGAAAAAGCACAGATTAAGTGAAAACTTAATCTGTGGAAAAAGTTTATTCGCAAATATACGTACTTCCAAACACATTTTTAGCAAAATATATTTTACTAAATTTTGTTTCACAGAGACGTGAATAAAACTGAACTAATTGAAATTGAAATAAAAATTGAATAATAATTAATAAATAATTGAATTTAAATTGAACTATTGTGACTACCATGAAAAGCAGTTTTAAGACTTTCGTCACTTTGTAACTAAATAATTTCCATTTGTAAACAGCCATCAACGTCATCAATATCAACTACAAATTGGTTTTGAAAAAACTTAATTTTGAAGTCTATTGAATAAAAGTCAGAAAATCTAGTTGAAAATTACAATATTTGTATAAATACTATCTACTTTTGTTCGATAATTGGATAACAAGATAACCTTAGGAATATCAGTTTTATATACAAATATAATGCTGTATTATATGATATTTTTATACTAAATATAAATTGTCATTGCGGGCCGCGGGTTGCCGACCCCTGTCCTAGACCATCATGATAGATAATGCACAAATGAAGATTATATTTCTTACATAATAATTTAAGACGGTTGGAAGTCGGTATTATTTTCTCAAGCATTTAGATCAGTGGTTCCCAAACTTTTTCCCATCGTGGCACAATATTATTAGTTATTTTAAGTCACGGCACACTTTGGATAAATATTATCTACTTATCAAATAATACGGATATAATGATGTCGCCATGTCGGGTATTATTATCGTTATTATATAATATATATAATATATAGCCATATGAGGCAGGGAAGTTATGGATTTGCATGTTTTTTTTCTTTTTACCCAATTTATAGTTAACCTATTTACAAATTTGTTTCATGATTCCATAAGTTTTTATACAGATTTTTTTTATTGTATTTTTTGCATATTTCAACAATTATTTGCCAAAAATGAATATTTTCTCATTTTATGCATATTTTAAGCATATTTCAATTTCATACATTTTAATAGAAACTATAATATTATACCTACTTTTATTTTGGTTGTATTTTCTTTCTGTTGTGTTTAATACGCGTATATCAACACGCTCATTTATCACCTGTAATTTGACATTATTATAATATCTACCGGCATGCGTAAAAATTATTAGCTCTTATTTTTTAATATAATAGTGGGTCAATATTTTATTTTATTGCTATAATTTTATCTGAATTTCTGAATCAGTTGTGTCTCATGTGTTGATTGATATCGTGTTTGTAGTTTTTAACTGTGTATTATTTTCTGTCATATTTGTTTTGTAGATTTAATAATATATACTCGTATTATTATACAAATTTAAAATGCCTAGCCTAAGGTAGTAAGGTATATGGTAGTGTCAGCGTGTTAAACAAATATGTAAAGGATTTTAGAGAATCTACATTTTGTATAGATGGTACTAAGTACTATGTTGTACTGTAAGATTTTAATATATTTTTTTTCAGCATAATAACAAGTTTATTAATTTCATCAAAAATATAATATTATATAAAATATATTAAACGAAAATCGAAATACCAGTATACGAGTATACGTATTTTTTTAAAAAAAAATTTATAATAAAATTAGTTTACAATTTTTATTTATCATAAAATAAATTAAAATTTGATTGTATATTTTTTAGTTCTTTGTGCATATTTGTTGGTATTTTTATGCATATTAGTACAGGGGCGTCTTCAGGTTAATATTATGGGGGGGGCGAATTAAATACAAATTTGGTTAAAAGTACTAGATCCACTACGTTTTAAAATGCAAAATTAAATAAAAGACACGCACAATTAAAATGATAACGCACCACGTAATATAGACCGTTCCCATACGATTTCCTAAAATGGATTGGCAAATAAAGAAGATACAATATTATCTAATAATAATACATATTATATTGTATTATATTTGCCAGTATCATAATTACATGATTTCTAACACATGACAGTTACTGTAAAATTGTTTGTAATAAAATTTCATACAATATAATAATGATTATTGAATGCGAGTATAATATAATATCTAAATTATTAATAGTAAATAATAAATATAGGAATTTTAAAATTATGAAATGGAATTTCGAGCCACGGAGGGGGCGATCGCCCCCATCGCCCCCCCCACAAAGACGCCACTGTATTAGTATGTATATTTGACCAATTTTAGCTTCTATAACTTCTCTGCCCTAATGATATCACAGAACTGTTGTGTGTACGTAGGCGTGCGCAGACATTTTGTATAGGTGCAGCACAATTTTTCTTGTAGGTATACTTAAAGGATAAAAAATACATTTTAATATTTTACTGGAAAATACTATAAAATATCTTTATACCATTAAATTAGATATATTACAAATTAGGTGTAATGTCAAATACATATAATAATAAACAGACAATATAATAAGAAAAATCCATATAAATATTTTAATTTTTGATTTTACTGAAATTTCAACTTTAAACACCTATAAAAAAGAATTGAGTCTTGAGATCTTCATAATATTTTGGAAATATGTTAAGATATAAATCAGTATGCTTCAATAAAAATGTCAAGAACTGTCCAAATTTTTTGGTTTTTCTATTAATTTTTATTGTAAAAGTATTGAGAAATAATAAATAAGAAGAATATTCGTATGGATTTTAAGATTTTCGTTTAAACTAAAAATATCAACTTTAAACAGCTATAAACAACAATATTTAGACTTGGGATTTTACTAATATTTTAATATGATGTTAAGTAGTATGTAAGTATACTTCAATAAAATTTTCAGATCTTAATACTCAAACTTGACAATTTTATCAAACATTATATACATAAAAACGAGAATTTTACAAAATATTCAGTCCTATATTTTGTAAAAAAACTAACGTAACGGTTTAAAAATTTTATCACATATATATAGTATCTATATGAATACCCAATACAATTTTCAAGTTTCTAAGTTGAAAATTGCCCGAGTTGAATATTGAAATCGAATTCATCGAAATTTCAGTTTTCGTGAAAAATGTCGTTTTTTGTTGCATAGAGTCAATTTTGAGAAATTCGGAAAATGACCTAAATTAAATACCATCTACATCCACTTTCCAATAGAAAACATATGCTATTCATGAAAATTGGAGCATTATTTCGGGTAGTAAAAGTGTATGTAAAAACGAAAAAAAAAAACAATAACAAAAAACGCATCGCTTCGCTCAGAATCTAAAAACTTTAAAGTGATTAACTCTATTTGACATTTTATCGCATTTATTACTAATTTACTATGCATAGATAATAATATTATCATAACATTTTTTGATACTACCGTAGACCTCATCAGTGGCGTAACTTCAAAATTTGGGCTCGGGAGCGAAATTTTTAACGGGCCCCCCATCGTCCAGGTATATATATTAAGAAGATCCGGGGTAATGTATTCACCTTACTAAAATTACTAAAAAATATGTATTTAATACTTCATATTATATACATACAAAAAAACCTCATATTGTTTTTTCTGTAGTATCACACTTATGAACATTACGTAATACGTTGATATAATAATATTCATACCCATATCGCCTACCGCAGCCTACCTCAATTTATTAATAGAAAAATTGTTTTTATTTCTTTGGGCCCCTATACGAACGGGCCCGGGTACGACCGCACCCTCTGAACCTCTGATCCCTCTTAGTTACGCCGCTGGACCTCATACTATATTGTAGTATACTAGTATACTTATTGCATTATTGGTCGAAAATCACATTGTCAATAAAATCCACAAATATTTAGTGGAACATTATTTATGACAAGACAGCTGTTTTATCATCATTCATAATATTATAATAATTATTAATTATATTTTCATTTTTTTTACGAAAAAAAAAATAATATAAATATTATTGGGAAATGGAAGGATAAAAATTCAAGATTCGAAGAAGTATTACAAGTACGGCACAGGCCGTATAGGCCGCACCAGTGCGCACGCCTATGTGTGTGTATTATACATTTTTATACATTTAATTTAAATGATAATTCGTTCGGTCGTACAAAATAGTTAGTTCAAACCACACCACGACAAGCACGAATTTATTTAATTTTCGCGATGTTCCTTATATAATAAATATGGATAAGTTTTTAAATATAAAAAGAAGGCTTGACGATTACGATGAAAATAATGGCGAAAATAAGAGAGAGAGAAAAGACAGTTACTGAGACTATCAATCTGGTAGGTACACAATCTTCTGGTGCTAGAATTGAATTATTATGCAAACGTCAAGCACATTAAAATTTATAATTATATAGGTATTTTTTTTTTTTTTTTTTTTTTTTTTTAAAGTTTATTTTTGTATTAATGATATTTAAATATTTTGAAAAAAAAAATCATTTTATGTTTTTTTATAACAAAAGTCAAAAAGTTCAAGTTGTCGCGGTAGACCCTTTGGGAAACACTGATTTAGATCAATAAGCAAAAAAATAATCAAGACCCTTACAATTGCTCAATTTTAATTTTGAAAAAATATTTGAACTTGTGAACATATTTATGTTATGTAGGAAATTATTTTTTATTTTTTTTATTTTATGTATTTTTAATATACAAATTAAAATTAGAAAAATCTGTAAACTTATAATATGTTATATTAGATGATCCAGATATAATATTTAAAATCGACATAACGTAGAAAAGAAGGCTACGAATTTAAATATCTCTAATTTGAATTAGAATTTATATTTATCAGTATAAATTTATTTATAACCTATAATAAATGTATTTTAGATAACTTCAAATTAGTTTTGACAATATCTCAAATAAAGTAGGTACTATATTATTAAACTTTTAATAGTAATGTATATTTTATTTTATAATAAAAATAAGAAAATTTCTTTTTTAAAACATTTCAAATAAGTAAAATTCATTATATCTATGAAATCCAAACTTTACAAATATACAGAAACTTTTCATTTGATTTTATTGATTAATAGAATTAAAATTAATTATTACTAAATATAAAAGTGTAAATTCTAATAATAAATAAAGTCAATGAAAATAATTTTAATAGAAGAAAGAATATAAATTGTATTTTAAAGAAACTAATTTTTAATTTTCTTTAATAAATTCTTTACATTTGTTATTTGTATAATAATTACAGGTTGTATGTAAATGATACTTCAAAAATAATTGTTACAAATTATTATAATTTATATGATTATACAAGTTTTCACATATTTGAGTTGTTAAAACCAATAGGGCAATATGTATAAAAGTTATGTTCTGGTATTTTCTAATAAAAAATTGTGTAATATATCAATTTAGATGAATAAAAGATTTAATCATTAAACACATATTCAACTTAAAATTATCTTATATGTATTAATGAAAAATATTTAACTAAATCTGTCTAACATAATTAACATATAAAATATATACATTTTTAATATAAATATATAAAGAAATATATTTAAAATGATTGGTTACAGCTTTTTAAATTATGAATGCAATGATAAATCATCACACTGAAATAATGATTCTGAGTAGAGTACAATTAAAGATACTGATAATAAATTAGTTTTAGTTTATAAATATTATTTTGAAACAAACATTAAATAAAATACAACCTATATTTATTTTTATTATAAATTGTACAGTTATTATAATGTACCATATTATGCATTTTTATATCATTTATTTTTTTGTATTATTAAATTTAAATATTTTATTATTATAGCTTATAGGCACAGAAGGTTCAGGCTGAACTACCGGTATACTCGTATTTGATGATGAAATTACAGAAATCCTACAATATAAAAACAAACTAGTTATATCGACACACCATTTCCTTCATGCAAAAATATTTAATAGTATAAATAAATAAAAATAACAATAAATACATTTTATAAAAATTTAGCTAAATTTAATAAAAAACTATTTAAATAAACAAATTTACAAAATTAATTAAATATATTATTATAATTAATAAAATATAAATACATTATAATTTTTAAAAACTAGTTCTATAAAGAAATAATACAAATTTAATTATAAACAAAACAAGTTTAATTATCTATGATCAAAGTGATTACGAGGTGACAACTAGTCATGAGGCAATGAAGTAGGTGATTGGTACGGTATAGACACTACTTGAGAAGATAATGAAGGGAACGCATCAGCCACCAAATCAAAACTTTGTGATCCAGTTGGTTGTTGAGGTATAGTACCTGAAATTATTTCTGGTCCTAATTCATCATCATTCTTCCTTCGTCCATATCTAAATGAATATATAATTATTTTAATAACATAATAAAATACTCAAATAATGGATATTACTCTAATAGTCTAACCTAACTTTGAATTATTAATTTTAAATTTTGTACAATATCAGAAGAAATCATTCCATTTTGGCTGAAATAAAATGAAATTGGTTGTTTCCATTTCTTTCTTACTCCCTTGGCCAAAACACCACTGCATGGTCAGCAAATTTCAATACTTTTTTACCATCACAATTATGAAATCCTTCAATAGAGTCAGATTTTATATTATAATTCAAGGCTGCTTCGAGAAACATTTCATTAAAAAATCGTGCCACTACACAGCTCGAGCACGGCCGCGGAGGTCCACGCTCCCGGGCGATGGACCGTCCGCGGCCCCGGGGAAAAGGTCCATTTTATATTGAAATTATATATTTGAAGAAATGGCGTGGCGTGACTCTAAAGCAGGCGCTCTATATAATAATAATATTATAATAATTTTCGCCGTTCCTAGAAATTAAATCTAACCTAACCGAACCACATGGACCTTCCCCCTGAATACGTCACTGACTTGTGCTGTAACTAGAATGAATAATTCCGATTGATCGCTCGTCTTTTATTCTTATTTTAGATGTAGCAATCTATTCTCTGATTGGTCGGCCAATTACAGTTCGTCATTTCAGCTGGGTAAAACTTAGGTAATATATTTATTTATTTTTTATTTTTTTTGGCTCTGAAAAGAGCCGTTTTCCCTCATATTCCATATCTAGGATGAAATAAAAACAAAGTTTTCCTTTTTTTTTTTTTATTAACATTATATTACCAACATACTTTTTAATAATTATTATGTATAGGTACATATTAATATATTGAGTGTAGATTGTAGAGCCCACATATTAAGAACACGTCATGCATTTATTTAATTAATATAGAAAATGTGCCTCATACTAGGCGTAATGGAAAAATAAGGACCATTCGCTTATATTTCAATATCGACAAGTCGTAACACGTTTAAACTTGTGCATATCGGTACGTACACTCCTCGTGCAGCTATTTCAGGTGTTGTTTCGATTCAGTAGTCATTTGCCAATCTGTGCGTACAACAATATGTCCGCGATAATCGTTGCTACCGCCAGCTGTGAAGTTCGCGCTGTAATAAGATTTTTGTGCGTGTCAACTTTTTGTGTTCAGCTGCTGAAATTCATCGAGAGTCATGCCTAGTTTATGGACCTCGTGTAATGAGCGAAGGAAAGGTTACACAATAGTGTCGTGATTTCAAAAATTTAAGCAAACTCCTTACACGAGTCGAAAAATGATGGCTACCAAAAATATGGTTTTTGGGACGAAAAAGGTGTTCTTTTGGTTGATTTTATGGAATGTGGGATAACAATTACAGCTGACATGTATTATATAACATTTCCTTCACAGTAGGTCCATAAACTAGGCATAACTCGATGAATTTCAGCAGCTAAAAATCCTTTTGGACACAAAAATCTTATTACAGCGCGAACCTTCACAGCTGGCGGGAGTAACAATTATCGCAGACATTATTTACTGTACGCACAGATCGGCAAATGACTAATGAATCGAAAAAACACCTAAAATAGCTGCACGAATAGTGCACGTACAGATATGCACAAGTCTAAAGGTCTAATTACACATATCCGTTCTGTGTCAGTCCCGTATCCCGGTATCCGTACCATACGTTCAATATCAGTGCAAGAGTATTTACACATATCCGTTCCGTATTAATTGGATGATATACATCTCGTATACATTGTTCCGTATTTTCCACATCCGTATCAGTGAAATTCCCAAAAATATTGTCTTCGACAAATTTTAAAATACGGAAACGGACAACGCGGATACTGAATGAACACGGAACGGACACGTGTAAACATGCCTATTTCTTAACAAGTAAACAAACAAAAAAAGCCGGATACGGAACGGACGACACTGATACTGAACGGACACGGAACGGTTATATGTAAATGGACCTTCAACGTGTTACGACTTGTCGATTTTGAAATAATTACTAAACTATATGGGTGGTCCTTACTTATATAATACGCCTCGTATAATTACAGTCACAATATGGAAATGCATGCAATTTATATAAATAGTTACCTAATGAACTATACATTCATACATATTTGAAACTAATTACATGACGAATTCTAATATAACGGGTTACCAATGATTAAGTATAGTTTCATTTAGTTTAAAATGAAACTATTATGAGATTAAAGTAGTAGGTTTTATAAGTTTTAAGTTTAGACTTTTTCAGTATCTTCATATTCTTCTGGAATCTCAATCATACGGCTGGTTCGACCTTGCCCCGTCGTAAAATAAATATACTAAAGTACATATTATTATATTATTTAATAAATATTCTAAATACATTTATTAATCAGTTATGAACTTACATTTGGTATCCTATATCGATAAACCCTCTGACGAAGTTTTCTCATTATTTTTGCATTTATAGCCTTATATTTATCAATAGTAAGTGATTTATTCAAAATGAACTTTTTCAATGCTCGTTCTCTAAGTTTGCACTCGGTATAATTATTCTTGACATATCTAAAAAAAAAAAAAAAAAAAAAATGTTATCAAGATAATTGGCATTATCAATAGTAAATATAAATTGAATATGATACGTTAAAGATTTATTTTCAAGTGTTATTTTGTTATTTATCATTTTCAATTCATTTATGGTTTTCGTTGACATATTTATATCATAATCGTAACGTTTCCTTAACATTTTATTCTCATCATTTTGTTCTTTAATTTTTGCAATATAATTGTTTATTCTATCGTGTGACATGGTTTCCTTTTTCCGGAACTAAAATACCCCATGCAGACAATTTAATATTATTATAAATATGTTTTATTCAAATTATGCACGTTTTTACTTATATTATTAATATATTAAGTTATTTAATTTTAAAGAAGTCATGTCATCTATCAACTTTATTTAAATAACTAATTCTTATTTAAAACATGATTTTAAAATAATATTGATTTAATTACATTGATATTTTTTCTAAAAATGTTCTATCTACTTTTTAAAACAATCAAATTAATTAATATTAGAATCGAAGTTGAACATCGTTTTTATTATTGAAATAGATATAATGTTAAAATAAAATGCATATACGAGTATAATAATTATTATAAGTACTTGATCTTTAAGTTCTATTAATTCTTCTGTCGTCGAATTTAGTTTAATTTCCAATTGTTTGTTGTTTAATAATATTTCGTGATTCGTTTGTGATTCCTTTTTAACTTCGATTTTACTCACATAGAGCAAATTAGCATTTTTAACGGTCTTGTTGTGATCACCAAGGTATCGTTTTACTTCTGAAATAATCAAGATAGTAAATATACTAAACAGTAAACTATTTTTATACCTAAATAATGTAAAGTTGTTTAAGTAACAACAATAAATGTCAAAAGAGTAAGTATGTACTGTTATTCGCTATATTAGTTTCGTTTACTGCATCTCTTCTCTCTTTATCCATTTGGCGAATTTGTTTTCCATATTCAATCATTCTCGATTCATGTTTATGAACCATTCTCTGTTTTAAAAGAAAACACAATATGATTTTATATTTAATTTCAATTAAAACTTATTTAAAATATTTACCTCAAATTTAAGAGCTTTTTGTCGTTGGACTTCCGTTTTAGCTCTAACACATATGACTCTCTTGTCATCATTAAGAGATTTTTCTTCTAATTTCTTATTTTCCGCTTTGATTTCTGCCATATCTATCCTCATATAATCAATCGTATCGCTTAGGCTGTTAATATCCCTATTCTGTTTCTCTATAATTTGTTCTTTACTGTTGATCAAATATCAAATTGTGTATACAGGTATGTAATATAGCATATAGGTAATATTGATTATTTATTTTATATTATATTATTATAGAGGTACGTTACACAATATACTTATAACTTATATATTGATATACTTACTCTTTAATATCTCCTATTAACTTATTTATTCTGCTTTCACAATTTTTCTTCTCTTTTATTCCTATATAACAAGCGAATTATTTTTACTCCAATTACTTCCAATATGCATTTTAATAATAATAATAATAATAATAATAATAATAATAATAATAATAATAATAATAATAATAATAATAATACTAATAATAATAATAATAATAATATTATTTATTTATTTTTACGTATTCACGGGCAATCATGGTCGTAACTAGCAATACATATTTGGGGTAGCGATTTAGCGAGTGTTAAAATTTTAAAAGACTTATTACCATCTTACCAAGATTAATGATTTTAAGTTTAGATGGTATTTAAAAGCTATCTTTACAGGTACTTATATGAATTTAAAGTAAACATAATAAAACACTTACTCTTGTAATTAAGTATTTATGCTTTGAAGTTAAATATTACAAAAATGATTAAAAAATGAAACATATACCTATATATAATATAGTGGTATACTGGTATAATTATAATTATAAATTATAATACCTAATAAAATTAATTGATAATTATAAAAATGGATTGAATTAAATTTAAATCTTACTTTCAAATTAAACATAATAAACATAATAATAGTGTAGTATTTTTTAAAACAATTGAGCTATTTATTATAATTATTATTAATAATTAAATAAACTACATAATCATCAATAAAAATTTAAAAATAACAAACTACATTTATTATTATAACAACAATATATTTTTCTTAAAAATTAAAAAAAAAACAATTTATACACTATTAATTAATGTATTTAAAGTGATTATAGTCGTAATATATGAAAATTTGACATAAATCATTTTAAATACTTTGCGGTAACGAAATGATATTATCACGACCCCGTAAAAATGTTTAGGGTAGCAACCGCTATCCCACGCTACCCCATAGTTACGCCCATTCGGGTAAAATTATAATAAATAGTATAATAAATATTATAATTTTCACATGAAAAAAGAAAAAGAAAAATTTTATGGTGTAAATATTCAAATTAATAATTTTTTGTCAATAATACTTATGTATTTATCATCATCTTTCGTCACACCACAATCGCAATAAGTTGATTCTTTGTCGAAACTTCGAACTTTATGTAATACTTTTTGATTGGTACCCTGTCATTTATATTTAAACACATGTGATTAGTTATATCTTATATTTAACTCTCACATTTTATCATGTATGTTGGGGAGGAAGGTGGTAGCTTGCTCGTAGCCCTCCCTGCATACGTTAATCCGCTAAAATCCACAAGATTAAGCAAATAATTAACGTATCAATACCACCACCAGGCGCTGATGCCCAGCATTTCAAATCATCATCAGCAAACGGCAGTAATGCCAACTGTAAACGGTCCTTTTAAGGACCACTTGACGCTTAATGTTGGTGAAGATCTTAGGATCTGTCACTTCAACATTGAAGGAATTTCTAAAGCGAAATGTGAAGTTCTAACTAAAATTATGAACAAGGAAAGAATAGATGTAATTGCCTTGCAAGAAACACACACGAAAGATGACAATGACCTTCAAAAAAGAGGCTACATCGCAGGATACACAGTAATTGGAGCGATACACCACAAGCAGTATGGTATAGCTACGTATGTTAAAGAAAACATCGATGATACGATGGTAGTCCACAAAGTCAACTCAGGAAACACCCAAGTACTATCCACGAAAATAGGTAGTATTACTGTAACGAATGTATATAAACCTCCAAACAACAAATGGGAGAGTGATCCAATGAAGACCTTTGAACACCCAGCTATCTATGTGGGTGACTTTAACAGCCATAATATGGCGTGGGGCTATGAGGAAAATGATGAAAACGGAGATATATTATATGAATGGCTAGACACAATGAATATGGAACTTGTCTTCAGTATAAAAGACAAGGGAACTTTTCGATCAGCAAGGTGGTTGAAGGAGTACACGCCAGATCTAAGCACAATATCGAAACCTCCAAATGATAGTAAACAACTGGCATCGCGCCGTATTCTCTGTGATTTTCCTCACAGCCAGCATCGACCGGTGGTCTTAGAATATGACCTAAAAATTCCAATAATTAGATCAATCCCAAAACCAAGATGGAATTTCAGGAAAGCCAACTGGACTGAATTCGCCAAGGAACTAGATCACCTAATACAATGGATCCCAGCAAAGGCAGAGTGTTATGATCGATTCGTGGGAGCGATAAAAATGATAGCGAAAAAGCACATTCCTAGGGGCTTCAGGAAGCAGTTCATCCCAGGCTGGGACGAAACGTGTAATGAACTTTATGCGGAGTTTCAAAGGTCAAAAGATAATAACATAGCGGATGAATTAATTAACAACTTAAACTCAATAAGAAAACAAAGATGGCATGAAAAGACAGAAAATCTAGACTTTACCCACTCCAGCCATAAAGCATGGAGCCTAATGAAAAAATTAGGCACCTCAAATAATATCACGAAAGGTCAGCATACCTTAAGACCAAATAGTGTAGCAACCAGATTAAAAAGCGTTGGAAAATTCTCAATAGACAAAGAGCATAAACGATTAATAAAAACAGAACTAAGAAATCACAGGAAAATGCTAATGCCGCATCCAACACTGGACGCCGCTTTTACACAAAATGATGTATGCAACGCAATAAAGAAAACCAAAATAAACAAAGCTGCAGGCTTCGATGGGATATATTCTGAGTTTTTTAAATTCGCAGGACCGAGAACTTATACCTGGCTAACTATGTTTTATAATGATATTATAGATACTGCAAAACTACCAAAACAATTTAAAAGAGCGAAAGTGATTGCGTTATTAAAACCCGGGAAAGATGGTCACGAAGCCGCAGATTACCGACCTATATCATTACTGAGCGTTACGTATAAGATCTTAGAAAGAATGATTTTAGAACGTATACAACCATATATCGAAGACGTGATACCAATAGAACAGGCTGGATTTAGGGAATACCGAGGATGTGAGGAGCAAGTGCTAGCGCTCACAACTCTAATAGAAACTGGATTCCAAAGGAAATTTAAAACTAGTGTAGCGTTCATTGATTTGTCAGCGGCGTATGACACAGTATGGAGAGACGGTCTTTTGAATAAGTTCGCCAAGGTCACCCCATGTAAGAAATTATTCACACTCCTAGATAGAATGCTCACGAACCGCCGCTTCAAAGTATTTTTGGGTAATAAGAAAAGCAATTGGCGCACAGTACTTAATGGTCTTCCCCAGGGCTCGGTACTCGCCCCGACTCTATTTAACTTATATATACATGACCTACCTGTTACGAAAGGGCTTAAGTTCCAATACGCTGACGATATTGCTATTGCTTATCAAAGCACTGATTTAGAGAACGGCGGGAAAACACTTACTGAAGACCTCAGTACGATGAACAAATACTTCTCTAAATGGCGTTTAAAACCAAACCCTACCAAGACTGAAGTATGTGCTTTTCACCTAAACAACAAAAAGGCTAGAGAAGAGTTGAAAGTGACATTCCAAGGAGTACAATTAAAGCACAACTTCACGCCGAAATACTTGGGAATAACACTGGATCGTACGCTCACATTTAAAGAACATCTTGTCAAAACTGGAAAGAAAGTACGATCCAGAGTCAATTTAATTCAAAAACTCGCCGGTACAGGATGGGGTGCTAGCGCTAAAACATTACGGACAGCAGCACTGGCGCTAACATACAGTGCAGCTGAATACGGTGCCCAAGTGTGGTGTAATAGTGCACACGTGAAAAAAGTTGACACACAATTGCATAGCGTAATGAGAGTGATTAGCGGCACGGTTAAGTCCACTCAGTTACAATGGCTACCAGTTCTAACCAATATAGCTCCACCAGACCTACGAAGAAAGCAGAAACTTATTAATACTATCAGGAAAGCCGAAGATAGGAGGAACTCACTGCTAGCCGAAAGATTAGAAGATATACCAACACTCAGACTAAAGTCAAGGAAACCGCCTTGGAAGACAGCTAAAGACCTAATAAGATCAGGATTTGAAACCAAAAAGTGCTGGTGCGATGAATGGACTAACTCTACTTTACCAATCAAAAACAAAAATCTGGTGATGGACCCCAATCAAGGAGTTATGGGTATGGAATTGCCTAGACATGAATGGTCTGTACTAAATCGTCTTCGAACAGGCCATGGCCGTTGCGCTGATATGATGTTTAAATGGCGACTCCAAGACAGCCCAGCATGCGATTGCGGCAACGATAGACAAACCATAAATCACATAATAAAGGAATGCCAGATAAGGAAATTCAACCAGGGCATCGAAGGAATCCACGCGATAACACCGGAAGCAGTAAAGTGGATAAGGGAACTGGACGTACACCTGTAACCTGTAAACTGTAACGCATTGTTATGTCATATTATATTATATATTTATAAAACCTTAACCTTTCTAATCTAAATTTAGTTAAATTATGCTTTATGTTTATAGTTTATATTTTATTTTATTATTTTATTGTTAATTTTGCTGTAAATGATTTGTTAAGCCATACGAATAAAATAAAAAAATCATGTATGTTAATAAATTTTAAATGCGTTTTTTGCATTTTATAAATCAAATGTTATATGATATTACATTAAAAATCCTAATCTATATAACACAACTTTCGAAGAGGTTTCCTTTTTTTTGTTTTTTTAAAAAAAAAATAATAATTACATACCACCAATTGAAGTGGAATACCATCAGAGGTAAAGTACTTTCTTTTAATATCTAAATTTTGTTGCTTTAAATTCTCGTTTTCTTTGTGTAAATCTTCTATCTCTCTTGTCGCAAATATGTATTTTGTCTTCTTCTTTTCTATTATTTCCTAAAACAATAAAACACATAAATTGATACACTGATAATGAATATTTATTAAGTAAAACCTGTTAAATTAAATAATTTTTTATATTGTACAATTTTTTTTTTACATAATTACTTTTTCTTCGAATAACTTTTCATATGTATCCTTCAATTCAGCCTTTTCTTCTCTCAGATTTTTATATTTATGAGACACAATCTTATATTTCTCCTGTAGTTTGTCATTTTTGATTTCGAGTTTTTTCTTTTCCTTCTCCTGTAATACACAATATGGTTTTGTTTAATAATAATCTGGGCGTACAGATTAACTACCTATTATAATATTATATTATAATATAAAATATGTTTAAAAACAGAAAAAAAAAAATTATTTCACCGATGACTCCTCTAAATCTTTAAGCGATTTTTCCGTTTTTGTTTTTTCGTTTACACAATTTTCATTTTCTTTTTTAAAATTTTTATTTTCCATTGATATATTGTTTATTGTATGACGATTTTGTTCTAATTGTTTCTAATAAATTATATATCATTTTCAATTACACATTTATATAATATTATTATGGTACAGGTATTTTTTTTATATGAAATAAAATTTAGTCTAATATTATCTAATTTACCTTCAGTTCTTTTATTTTATTGTCATAATCGTTTATCCTATCTAACATTTTGTTATATTTATCAACACTTTGTATTCTTTCATTGTCAGCTTGTCGACTTAGCTTTATATGTTGATTAAGTTTATTCTGAAATCATAGGTTAGGAATAATAATTATTTATTATTATTTAGAACAGGGCATGAAATTGAAATAAAAATTTACGATTTTTATTTTTATTTTCCTTATCGATATTATTTTCTTTTAATTTAATAATTAAATATTTATTTCAAAATTGTATGATGTTTATATTTTTTTACTATATCGATTTAATCGATTTTTAATTTTAATTTAGATTTTTAAATACTAATAATTAATTTTTTTTTTCTAATTTTGGTTTTAATTTTAAAGAACATTTATATATTTTGATTTCAATATTACTATTATAAGTTTTTACATTTTATAATGGTTATTATTAATTAATAATAAATGTTTTTAAGTTTGTGAGGTAAATGACGGAAATTCGAGATCGATCATTGGCGACGCCGACAATCACTGAATGCTATTCAAACGAAAAAACGTTGTATAATAATAATATATTAATATTATACCTAAATTATAATATAATATAGCGCGCTAAATTTAACCTGGTGTATTGCTTGAATAACGTAAAAAGCGAAGTAAAAACCATCATAATAAAATGGTTTGCCTTTGCACCTATGGCCGGTCGGCGTTTAAAATTAAATTAAGTTACTTAATACACCTGAATTCCTAATCGTACCTACTAATAAAGTAATAACTACTCCTAACCAGCGGCGGATTGGGCTGTATAAAATATCTTTTTATATTGATTAAGATCAGTCTGAAATTAATAGATTAGGTAGGTATAATAATTATTTATTATTATTTAGAATATAAAATCCATAGCAAATAATTTTACTTCTAGGTCTGCCACGTTAATATCTATTCTTTGTCTGTCAAGTTTATCTTTTTGTTCGTTTTCTTTCATAGTAATGAGTTCCTTGGCATTTACTCTACAAGTTTTCAAATGTTTATTATATGCCAACTACAAAAAAAAAATAATAATAATTATAAATTAATTATTTCTATTTGATCTTCAAGTAGATGTGCTAATAAATTATCACTTCTGTATGTTTATAGTTTCGCTTGGTGTATTCCAGCTGCTCTCTCAACTCTTTAATTGTTCTCTCTTTGTTCACGTTAGAAGTTTTAACCGTTGTGTTTTCTTCCTTTAGTTCTTTAATAACATCCATTTTTTTTAATAAGTAACTATTATTTTGGTTCGATGTGACGGCTGCATCCTAATAGGATATATTATTTAACAGCATTTAATTATTTTATTAAAAAGGTAGGTACCACGATCAATTTATTTTGAAATTAAAATTAACCGTTATGAGGGTTATAATTATTACTTTGTAACTGGTTTTGAACAATTTATATTCTACTGTGACATTATGTAATTTTTCTTTTAACGATTTATTTTCCAACGTCAATTTCACTAGATCTTTATTCATTTTCTCAATTTGTTTTCTGTCTTCCTTACAACTATCAAAAGCCTGTTGGAATTCTACCATATGTCTATTTTAAATGAATGTTATTGACTATTCATACTTGATATTTTGATAATATAAATATAATTTTAGCAAGGCTGGACATTTTCGTGTTAATAAGTTAAGATCTTATTTTTATATAAGCTTTTAACATTTTAATACCTATTTGTTAAAATAACTTGTGGTTGACATATTTTTATTAGGCGTTAACTTAATAAAGAACGAATTAATTTTCTTAAACTATAAATATCGTTAATATACCAGTGACCAGTCTCTTTAATAAATTTAAAAAATTCATTTGATATACATATACTAAAATAATTCATTTAGTCATTTTGTTTTGCATTATATTTTATCGTGTTCTACTATAGTGTTCAGGCAGATTATTTTTCATATTAAGAAGATAATATATAATATATTAAAAATATAATTTTTCATTTCTGCTATATGTTACTTGTAATAATTATCTTATTTGATTGATGTAGTTTGCTTTTATAAAAACATGACGTAATTTTTTGTGGGCATATATAATAATAATATTACCTAGATTAATTTAACATTTAAAAAAATGTTTATTAGATAGGTAGGTTAAAATATGTTGCCCAGGAGTACAAATTATCCAAATATATGTGTAGTATTTTAAAGTGATTAAATTAAAATTAACTTAACCAAAACAATATAATATGATATTGGTTCTAAACTTTTTCTAATTTATGTCAATTAATTAATCTTATAAACTCAGTTATAAATCATTAACTTGTCCAACCTTGAATTTCAAATATAATTCTTATTGCATAATAAAACATACTTCTTCATCATTTCGTATTTCTGCAGAAGAATTCTGAATTCATAAAAATGTTGTGGGTGCTGTTCAGGGTGCAATGCCACAGTATCTTCTTCATACAAATGACTATATTTTGCAGGCAAATCCTCCCAATTCAATAATAAGTAATCCAACTTATGTGGCGTAGAGCCCAACATGTGTTTTTTAATGAAAAGTTCTTCGTAAGCCATTTTTATCTATTTATTATTAAATAAATAAATTATAAATAAATTATTATAAATAATTATTATAAATAAATTATAAACAATAAAATCACTTGCTATTCAACTATTATATTACTATATTTATCAATCGTAGCATTAAAATTTAAAACATATAATTATTTCAATTTAGCCAATATTATTATTAAAAAAGAATAGCTGATAGTCCTGCCATAGGGATATAGGTATGCAAATCAAAGTGTTCCAGTACGTTTTTTATATGTTTGGTCGCTATTGTAGCACCAAATTTTTTTTTAAATTTTTTTTTCTTACTCTATACACCAAATACATATTATTTTTTATAACTGTCTCGTTCGTCTACGTACAATATTGAAGTTACTCGTGTCTATATCGAATTATTATTGTATTATTATTCTATTTATTATAAGTTTAACGTCACGATTGGTGTATGGGCTCGCGTTTTCTTGTACTGAGGTAGTCTTTCCGCGTAAGTCCGCCAACACCAGGAAGTGTGTGAGAGGCTTTTCCAGGTCGTCTAGTTACCAGCCATCGTCGTATCGTTACCATCTTCAGCTGCCGTAATATTAGTTTGTAAATTGAATGTTTAGTTTTTAGTTTCTGTAGTAAAATATTAAGTAGGTTATGTACAATTCTAGACCATTGCACTGTAAAAGGGTCTAGAATTTCCCATCTTGTGAATTTAAGTGTCTCTGTTAGCGTGAATTTTAACTTAGTAGTTTAGTATTCGTTCATTGTCCTATTTACACACTCGTCCCTTAAAATCTACTACTAAACATACGATAGCGTCCATATAGTTACCTCATCATTTTTCCTTAAGTTTTTATTGTCTTTTCTAATTTGGGTTTTTATTTCCTTATATTTGTGATACATTTACAATGCTGGTCCTTTTGGTATCTCAATATCTCATATAATACATGTTCAATACAATAAGACGTATTAAGTACGATGTCAGTTAAAATTAAATATGTTTTAAATCTCTGATCCAGTATTGTTATAGTTTAATGATTCAAAAACATGAATTGAACTACGAGTATATACAAAGGGTAAAACGGATATATAATTTAAGAATATATACATATCGTCAAAAGAGATTTAAATTTTAAATTAAATAGTAAAATTATTAGAAATGAGCAATGTGTAAAACAATACTGTAAAAAAACCTAAATATTGCAGTCTATTGATACCGAGAAAAGTTGTTAATTCGGATAAATTTTTGTACTTGAAGAGCAGGTCTTGCAGGTTTTGCTATTAATTATGTTTAATTACTAATCAATTATGGTATTCGCGCTCGGATTTGATATTAATAAAGTTTAAACTATACAAGAAGAAAAAAAAATTAACAACATAATATCTATTATCGTTATAATTTAATATGTTATTTTAGATTATGAGCGAAGCGAAGAAATGTATTGGTTTTACAATGATGTGTGTCTTTTTTTTTTTTTATTCTGTAGACACTTTTACTACCCGAAATAATGCTCCGATTTTCACGAATAGCATATGTTTTCGGTTAGAAAGTGGATGGAGTCATTATTCGAATTTCTCAAAATTGACCCTAAGCGGTAAAAAAAAAGGCGAAAAACTGAAGAAAAAACGACATTTTTCACGAAAACTGAAATTACGATGAATTCAATTTCAATATTTCACGATAACTCAGGCACTATTGAAAAAAAAGACTTGAAAATTTTTTTGGGTGTTCACATAGCTACTATATATGTGGTGAAATTTTGGATTCGTTACGTTAATTTGTCTATAAAATATAGGACTGAATATTTCGTAAAATTCTCGTTTTTACATATATAATGTTTGATATAATTGGCAATTTTAGTGATTAAGGTCTGAAAATTTTACTGAAGTATACTTAAAAATGACTTAACATAATATCAAAATATTAGAATAATCTTTAGTCTCAATTTTTTTTATAGCTGTTTTAAATTGTTATTTTTAGTTCAAACGAAAATTATAATCTGACTGAACTTCGCTCAGAATCGTTTTTTCGAATGCAATTGTTTATCATCGCATTCAAATTAAAATTAAAATTAAACGCTATGATCGCACAACTGTATCCTATGCGGCAGGAGTATCAGCACTTCTCTTTATACTTTAAACAGCTATAAAAAAAAAAAAAAAATCGTAAATATAATAATTTACAATTAATTAGAACTGAGTTAAGTGATATGTATTTCAGCTTCTGGTCTGCATTGTTTATATGAAACAACTTTCTAATAAAATGGATACCTATTTCAATTCATCAAACATTTCTTTTCAAATTTAAATAAGTATTTACATTAATCATTAATACATAATTAAAATTTAATAATTATAATTGAAAATTGTGATTTAATAAATATATTTGTCACTGATGTTTAAACAATTGAGGAATATTCAATAGCCTACGTATATTACTTAGGATGGTAACATTGTTATATAAATACATATATATAAAATAAAAGTATATATTTGTTGATTTTTCTTGTTATTACTATTACTTAACCTCAAATACTTTTATTATGAAATAAAATAATATTCATGAATTTATGATATTCTTTTTATATGTAAAATCATAAGTGATATTGGTTAGCATCAAATCAATGCATAAGATTCTTCTAAAAGGAGGCAGGGAAGTTACAAACCTTTTAAGAATTTCTTTATATATAATATTTATTAAACATAATATATTGATATTAATTTAGTTTAATTTTATTAATTAATTTAAATGATAAATTTCACATAATTTTTACAATTTATAATTTAATTAGTTTTATATAAATAAATTTATAAGTAGAGTTGAGTATGAAAACTTTTTTCTTAATATTCGTAATGAGGGGGTTTGATCACAAAAACTTATACACAAACTGATTGCTAATACCTAAGTTTTTTTTCATTTATTTTTTATAGGTATAATTTGAAATGTTTCTATTGATGATCTATGTAAATTAAATTTGAATATAATTAATTTAATATTTGTAATATAAGAAGAGTAATACTTATCCCAAATAGCATATTCCAATAATTAATTAAGAATCATGATTAATTAAAAAATAATTTCATTATGGTTAAATTAAAGGAAGAAATCTTTATTAAAATATCACATTTAGATATTTTCTTGTTTATTCTTTAAATTTTATAGTGTAATTTTAAAATATAATTATTTAATTTGTCTATACTTAATTATACTTGATTAATTCAAAAATTATTATATAGAAAATAAAATAAAATAAAATAAAATAAAATATTAATAAACCATAGTTTAATACATTAATTAGCTAGATAATTATATACTTACATGAAACTACTAAATATTTGTTTGTTATCATCAGATGCTTTAGAATTGGCAAAACTTATACAAGAACAAAACATAGCACACCATGCTGCCCATTTAAACTAAAATAAAATACTTAATAAAATTAATTTTTTTTAATTAAGATGATATGGTGAATTTTTTACCTTCATTAGTAAACCACACATACTCATGATGTACCGGGATGACTGTATAACTGATATTATTAGGTTAAAACAAAAGAACAACGAGATTCTGTTAAAAATAATCTAAACTACTTTATTAAATTTGCATTAAACTAAAACTAGAGGTTCTGTAATATCTAAAATAATATAAATAAGAGTTTCTGTATAAAAATATAAGAGGTTCTGTGAATTAGTGCTCGTCTACTCCAAGACTAACTGCCCGACTCTACTGTGGGAGCTCGTCCGCTCGTGTCGCCGTTGGAATCCGCTGACCAAGCGTATTCCTTCAGCTCGGCCGCTCCCACAGTCTCGTAGGCCTTGCAGTTTTACAATGTCAGCACTTTGTTGTACAGGGTACAACATACACATGATAATGTACAGGGTACAACACTCAAGATCATACCCAAATGTTCATATAATCCGATGTCAGGTCTTCTCCAGGTGTAAGGGCTTGTGAATCATTATTGGTAATTCTCGGCTTGTATCTATAGTTAAATTCAAGCTATATGAGATAGACTTGTAAAAATAATTTTTTTATATCAAGACTAATGGGTTTATTATTTAAAACTTGCTATATAGAAGACACAAATACTTAATTTTCATAGTTCACAGAAAAGTAATTACTAATTAGGTAGGTTAAATAATTTATTACCTATGTTCTTTATCCGGTCGCTTTGGATCAGACGAATGAATGGAATACATTTTAATGAAAATATAAATTTGTAGTTGTTAATAAAATATTATAATATATTATAATAGAAAGAATGTCCTTATAATTAAACAATAATTAAGAAATCAATTCGGTCAATGACGAGTAACTATTAACTAAAAATTAATGACATAAAAAATTAAAAAGGTATTTTTCATTAATTAGGTAATAATTATTAATTATTCAGACTCTTATCTTAAACTTTTTACTTTTTTTTGCCCGAAAATCGTGTTTTTGCACTTATCACATCGATTAAACAGGTACACTTTTATGTTATATATCAGGGGTGTCCAACCTTTTGTGATGACTGGGCCACATCATATGGCTAGAAATAGTTGAGGGCCACATACTTTTTAATAATTATACATACAAATAATTATACTAATATAAGGTCTATGATTAGTTGCTACCAAAAAGTGCGCGAGTTCTCCACTACGCCGCGCTGTTTTTCATAGTCTGCACGGTGTATTTAGTAAATATAATATAGGTATTAATATGTAATTGATTTGGTTTATTTGATTGTCAATAACGTTAAAATAAAATGTTACAATTAATTTAATATGATATTAAAACTGACAATTTACGAATTATTTGGTATTTTGCAAGAATTCGATATTAAAATTGTTTAACTAATTAAATTTTACCTACTCGTTTTATAATAAAAACAGTCATAAATAAGAAGACTAAACACTAAAGCCTCAGTACTGATAAAAGTTCTTTCAAATCTACTGGATATTATTATAAATGATTATATGGTTACTTACAAAAAAAAATATATGCATTTTTTGTACTTTATTTCAATGTACTCGTACACTCTGGAATATAAAAATTTTGATCGCGTAATAATTATAAAAAGAGCTGATACTCCTGCCGCACAGGATACAGGTGTGCGGATCATAGCGTTTAATTTTACTTAGAATTTGAATGCAATGATAAACCATTGCATTCGAAAAAACGATTCTGAGCGAAGTTCAGTCAGATTATAATTTTCGTTTGAACTAAAAATATCAACTTAAAACAGCTATAAGTCCTATATTTAGTAAAAAAAATTTAAAAACGGTTCCAAAATTTTACCACATATATATAATAGCTATGTGAACACCCAAAAAAATTTTCAAGTCTCTAACTTAAAAATTGCCCGAGTTATCGTGAAATATAGAAATTGAATTCGTCAAAATTTCGTTTTTTCTACCGC
Source organism: Tetraneura akinire (assembly GCA_021307375.1). Lineage (NCBI taxonomy): Eukaryota > Metazoa > Arthropoda > Insecta > Hemiptera > Aphididae > Tetraneura > Tetraneura akinire. The sequence continues at coordinate 1,359,034 of JAIUCT010000030.1, forward strand.
TTATAGTCAATTTTGAGAAATTCGAAAAATGACCCAAATAAACAAGCACGTATTCAAAATCAATTTTCGAGGGGGGGGGGGGTTAAAATTTTTTAATATATGAAGTAAAAATAAATGATTATATTATACGTAGTTATATATGTAGTTAGTCTGTTATATTATAATTTATAAATATAAAACTACTTTAAAAATTTCGGGAGGGGGGGGGGGTTTGTTGAACCCCTAAAACCCCCCCTGGATACGGGCTTGCAAATAAAGTACCATCTACATCCACTTTTACATCTGAAACTCGCTATTGGTGAAAATCGAAGCGTTATTTCGGGTAGTGAAAGTGTTTTCAGAATATTTATACTTATGGATTCTAAGATTTTCGTTTTCCTAAAAATATCAACTTTAAACGGCTATAAAAAAAAATTGAGACAATGGATTTTTCTAATATTTTAGTATGATGTTAAGTAATATATAAGTATACTTCAGTAAAATTTTCACACCAAAATACCCAAAATTAACAATTTTATCACACATTATATACGTAAAAACGTGAATTTTACGAAATATTCAAAGTCCTATATTTTGGAGAAAAATTAATGTAACGGTTCCAAAATTATACCACATATATATAGTAGCTATGTGAAGATCCAAAAACATTTCAGGTCTCTATCTTAAAAATTGCCTGAGTTATCGTGAAATATAGAAATCGAATTCGTCGAAATTTCATTTTTCGCGAAAAATGCAGTTTTTTCGTCATTTTTTCGCCGTTATTTCTACCGCATAGCGTCAATTTTGAGAAATTCAAAAAATGACCTAAGTAAAGTACCAAGTACGTCCACTTTGCTACCGGAAACATACCCTATTCGTGAAAATCGGAGCATTATTTCGGGTAGTATTTTTGTACACAGACATAAAAAAAAAAAAAAAAACCAAAAAAAAAAAACAAAAAATAATCACACATCACTGTAAAACCAATACATTCTTCGCTTCGCTCAGAATCTAAAACTATAAATATTATAATGTTATTATGTTTTGTGGTTTGCAATTTCTATCTTCATAGCGTATAATCACGACAGCTAGACATCAATCCCAGTTTCCGAAGATGAAACCCTGCAACAGTTTTAAAACATCAGTTGACAAAAGACATAGATATTTAAAAGATATTTCTGCATAACATGATATTCGTTTAATTCATAAAAGTAATCTTATGATTGTTTCTTTTAATGAAAAAAATGCATAAAACAAAAAACTTTGGAACATAACTACCTAGTGATATATATATCATCAATGTATGTAAGTATATATATAAATTTATTCTTGTGTATATACAATTAAAATAACATAACTGTGATAAAAAATGTATATATTAACATACATACGTTTATGTTTATGTATTATACATATAATGTAAGACCTTTGAATTATTTGTAGTCTTAATTGACTTTAACATAGGATAATTGCATTGATAAAGTATTATGTTTCAATTTATATTTTTTCAATAATTTATTTTCTAATATATTTTAAGCTTTTAATATTCTGCTTAATTTCAGTTTTTCAGTTATTGATATTTATTTTTGATGTTTTTAATACTTGTATTTATACTATTTACCTTATATGTCCTACAGATTTGCTTTTTTTAATTGGAAGGGTACTAGGGTAAATGTTGAAACATTTATTTAATGTAATAGCGGGACATCATGTATATACATATATATAAATAAGTGTGATTTGTATTGACTGAATGGATTTGAACAAAATTAAATAATTAATTATGATAAATATTATTTTTCATATATTTAAGCAAAATTTAAAGTTGGTTAATTTAAAAAGGAGTTATAATAATTTTTACATTTGCTTATCACAGTGTTGTTATATATTTTTTATTAATTATTTGGTTCTGATGAATTAAATTATAAAATGCATATATATATATATATGTACATAATATAATAATTGTTGTTTTGTTATGTATTTTATTTTAATATACAACCCTATGCAAATAATTTTATATATTATGCAATACTATATATTTGTTGTGATGAATTTTATTATTTTCAATTGTATTCTAGATTAAAAAGTGTTAAAATAACCTATAATGTTAATGATACATTTGTCATCCGAATCCATTAATGGACCAATTTTATTAATTTATTTATTATATAATATTTTTTTTTACATTCTTATTTAACTTTTTTTGTTAATAATTTAATTTATATGAATAATGAAAAAAAAAGTATCTATATAAAATAGGGGTGACACTATTATAGTTTATAGATATAGTTGAAAATTTAAAAAGAAAATGAAATACAGCTTATTAAATAAAAAGAAATGTTCATCACATTATTATTAAATGAAAAACTTATAATTTTTAACACAAATTTTGTTTATCTTTTAAAATTAAAATGAATGAAAAGTATATATAAAAAAAAAAAATATGAACAATATTTGTTTATTTTACCTACCAAAACCAAACCATAATGGAATAATGCTAAACATTTCATTTAATAATGTATTCTAATGTTTAGCATATACTTTTCTTACATATGTTGTATTTAAATGTAAATTAGTTGATATAAAGTTATCACAAGTTAGCATGGGTTTAATTATCTTTTTCTGTCTTATTTTATTTCTGTCTTTATTTATTTATTTATTTTTGTTATTTTCATTATTATTTTATTTTTTATAATAGATCTTTAATGTTATTATAATTAAGCAAAACATTTTAGATCAACCACAAAAAATATTACATGACTAGTAACTACACATACATACATACATACATACATTTAAATATGTATACCTACATAATATAATATAACATTGGCCTAATTCCCTAATTCATATATGGTTATAATATTTATTTTATAATATCAATTTTTATTTATGAGGTCAGTATTTGAATAAGATTGAGCTTCTATATTTATTGTTCATTGTCCCGAAAAATATAAAATAGGTTTTTGTACTTCAAACTTAAATATCTCATGAGTTCATACCTACTTTATTTACTTCTTTATTTCTTGAATAACATTTTATTTTAGTATAGAATTCAAAGATTTTATTGTTTTATCTAGAAAAAACTTTCAAAAATATTTAGAACTATGTTTAAATAATTACCATGTTTGAATTTTTATGATTTGGTTAAGTATAAACTTTAATGACAAATATTGTTAGCTTTATTTTCATAATTCATATAAAGATTAGTAGATTACAAATAGTTTATTATAATGGCCATAAACGTAGTATGTTTGTTTTAAAATAGAGTAGGTTAATGGCTTAAAAAAAAATAAATGATAAAAAAAATAAGCTCATAATGAAAATCCGTTAGGTATTGATGTTTGTTTAATAATTTGGTTTTTGTTTTAAACTTTGTTTTTAGATATTTCATTACTAATTATATTATTAGTATTCTTCATTAATGTGTTAACACGCAACAACACTATATCTAAAAGTAAAATAAAACAATGAAAAAATCCAATGACATAATATTGGTATTTATGATATAATATGTATGAAATTTATTCATAATAATAAATTACAAGTGTTCCCCACGCGATAAAATAATTGTTCAGGTAATCATTGATTACCATTTATAAAATTAATTTTTCACTGAACTAGTATGCATTACCTACTTAGAGTTTGTCATTGTATAGAAAACAAGCCTAGTTAATATAAAAATTACATATCTTTCTTGCTAATTATAGCCATTCTATAGAATAACGGATTCAATACTTTGCCGGTTACATATTATATAATGCACTTATGGCAATATTTTAATTTATAACGTTTATTAAGACTTCTATTATAATTTATAAATATTATAAAAATAGTGTCCACCTACAGAGTACGTATTAATATTGCCTATATAAAACGCCGTTACACAATTTATCATATTTAAATTAAATTTTTTAATATTATATTAATATCATACGTATTTAGTATATAACATTATGAATTTGATAACAAGAATATAAGCGATCCAACTGAATATCAGTAGAATATAGAAATATTATTTTTGTCTTGAGTCCTGGGAAAAGGTAATGTTTATTCAGGCACCATATTAATAACTTTTCATTTATATTTTTAATAGTAGTACTCGTAACTTTTATGATCTAATCAAATACAAATAATTACCTGTTACTGTAATTTTGAAATTGGATATTTACATTTTTACATTGTGAAATATTATATGAAAATAAATTAAATAATATAACCACATTATACTAATATTTCACATAGGTCTTTTAAAATGATCTAATATTTTAATGCACTCAAATATTATTTATAGAAACTATTTAATAAACAGTTTCTCATTGAAAGGTACAGATTAATGTTTTATGACACATGGGCTTATTTCATTTATACACCATTCATAAAGACAAAGCCGAAGAATTGAAAATATCAATATAAAAATTATCAAACTCCAATCAGAATTTGCATAAAATGATATCAGTAGATACTAATTATTTCCATTAAAAAAAAAATAACATTCATTTCTATTACTTTTTAATGTTTAAATGTTTAATGACAATTGATTATTATTTTGAATTATTTAGATAAATAAAATACTACTAACATATTCTTTCTCATAAAATGTCTTAATATAAAAATAAAAATGTTTAATAATAATTAGAAAGCAGTAGTTGTAGGTGGTGATGGACTAATCTACTAATTCAATAACCACTTCTTGTTCAGAACTAGTAACTGCTTGTTGTGGCTGTACTTGAGCTTGTTGTATTAAATCTATAGTAGTAAATGTTTGTACAGCATCAACAGCCTGAGCTGCATTTTCTTGTTTATCTTTTTCTGTTAGTGGTTGTTCTTCACAATCACTTAATGTTAAATCAAAAAAAGTTGATTTTAAGTTTTCATTATCTTTAAAAGAACCATCCAAAGTAAATTCTTTTTTAGGATCCATGAATTCATCATTATCATCATCTAAATTTACAGAATCTATGGGTTTATCTTTAGTAACATTAGTGGTAACACTTTCCGAGTTCTTATTTTCTTTTTGTTCTTCATATACCCTCCAAGTACCATCAGCTAATATTTCAATTTCTTTACAAGAATTAGACAGATTTGGACTAGTAACAACTTCCAAAAAATAAGATTCTATTTGTATGTCATCATACAAACAAGGTTTGTTACAAGTTGGACACATCCATGTTGGTTTCTTTTCATTCATTAAAATAAATATGCTTGCATCAAAGCATTGTAAATGATCACAATTAATTGATTTTGCAGGTATTTTCATTCTCAATTTACCTAATGGACATACCAAAGAAAAACGATAAGATGTTGTAACTAAATCTGAATCAACGTCTGCTAATTTTTTGATAATGTAATTTTTAGTTTCTTCTGAACTTCTCGCGCCTTTATCTTTTAGTTTCTGCAATAAAATGTCTGAACTCAATTTATTTACAAAATACATTCCAATAACATATGTTTTTCCATCAGGGATCCAATTTACAGTGATTGGATTTAGTAATGACGGATTAAGTTTTAAAAGGTTAGTGCAATTAATAGGTGTTGCAACTCTTCTATTCTCAACTCCTGGACGATTATTACGAGCTGTTGGTGGCAATGTACAAATTTTATTATTAACTCTAATAATAAGACCAAGGGGCAAATAATCAGATATTTCAGTAGATCCTGGCTTCAATAAACAAATTCTAATCTGCATTTGAAAAGGATATTCATTTTTTCCATTGGAAATGTTACGATTGGACGTGATTAAATTTACATGCTTTAACAACATAGAAAGTTTGATTGTTTCTTCTCTCATACCAGGAGCTGAAATAAACATAACATAATTAAATGACCTTAATTATTATTCATTATATATATTTATCATACTACTTACAAGCTCTTGTAAATGTACATTGTTCTTGACCAATTAAAGTAGTTGGGTTCATAACTTCTGCAATAACTTCATAAAATGGTAATTTTTTAAAATTAATGTTAATTAGAGATGGTATTGATGAATTGAAAGAAGTGGCATTTCCAGAAGCTTGTGTGTTCATATATCGTAATGAGTTCTGTGTCCCCATATTAATCTCTTGATTTGTGGGCGCATTAGATACCATATTGCGAGAATTAGGAATTTGATAACTATATTGAATATTATTATTTGAAGCAGAAGAAGTACCTCCAGTAATATTACTTCCATACATTCCTCCTCTTTGTATTTGAGGCATGACTTGTGGCAATCCTGATTGTCGAGGTTGTTGAACCTGTTGGGCCTGATGTTGAGCAATAGTTATTACCTGTCGTTGATTTTGCATCATGTTACGCATCATATCATTGTTTGGTGACATATCATTAGGCTGTATGGTACAAAAAATCTCATGAATTTTTGTAAGATACGCTTGATAATTAAATCCAATTAATATTGGTCTATTCCTTAACAATTCAAGTGCTCGTGCTTTTAACTCAGATTTTCGGCCATTTTGATTGCGATTAAATGCTGCTAATAATGCTTGCAAATCAGTACTCCGGAAATTAGACATCATAACTGTATATTCTTCTTCAGTATGGTTCATTTCTAAACATAATTAAACAGTATTAAAAGTAATTCAAAGAAAAGAAACTATTGTTATACTCATAAGTATAATTTTACAACAATTATTCAGATAAAATTAATAAATACAATAGCCCTTATAACAGAGTTTATTTTATTTTATGCACAAATATAACTAATAGTACCTACTTAATAAGATTAGTAATCATATTATATTAGGTTCTGAATTTATGTAAAATTCAAGAAAAAAACAATATTACAATAAAAAAATGTTAATAGAAATTTTTTTATTTTTTGTTAATGAAAAAACAACCACTATTCATGAGAAAATAATGAAAACCACTTCAAATTATTTGAAGTATATGAAAAAATACCAATTATAACCATAATATATCAAAAATAATTTTCTCTACACAATAAGAACTTAATTTCAATTTTATGATTCCATTACAATTTGCAAATAAGAATTAATATATTACTATGGACAATAAATGAAGTTATATAAATTCCAGTATTTGTGGAAAAAACACTAATAGCATTTTGCACAATAAGTTCTTCCAATGGTATATTCCCCAGAGGTAAAATTGTTATCATATTTTGTGTATATATTTTTTAACAGAGTGGATTAAAATTGATATCGATCAACAAGTTATCAACATCTATTGAAAATATTCATCTGCAACTGTAATACTGCAGCAATCAATTACATAATAAAATAGATAGTTATTAATTTATTATCATAGTAAGTTATTTTTGTTCAATAAGTATTCCTTTTCCCTATCAGATTTAAAATGTGATCGCAAAAATTATAAACTCTCTATATCTTAACAAAGATTCATTATAATAATACTGTTCATTAACAGGTGAACAATGAAATATATGCCAGCTATAAAAAAAAAAATATTCGTGGGAAAATTTCTAATTTATTAATATCTTTATTCCATCCTTAGAAATTTATTTTTAATTTTATAGTCTCAATAATGTCTTAACCACCATAAATTATATATTTTTTGTTAAGAGGCCCGGTACCTTTGAGTTTTTAATTACAAAAACACACCTCACAGAATAGTCCGATTACAATTTTTATTTGACAAACCTCTTACAGGGTCTGATTTTCAAAATTTAAATTACAATAGTAGTAATAAACATATTAATTATTCACAATTTTGGAATTTTTAAAAATACTTATTTTCACCTTATTAAAAAGAAAAAAAATCAGAATTCAATCCGCCCTGTAAGAGGTCTTTCTCTTTCAAATAAAAAATTTTAAATCGGACTATTCTGTGAAGCGTGTGAGTTTTTCCTGTAAAGATGTATTTTGTCATCAAATTATGCTTTAATTTTTTGTACGGTAAACTCATTTACTTGTGCCTGGTATTATTTTGGTTATATATTGAAACTGGAAACACACACTGACAATCATTTATAAACTAACAAAATATAGAATCGACCTCCGCCAATCAATACGTTAAGAAATTCCCCGAATTTTACTTCTTAATAGCCGGCACAGAGACCCCAAGAAAATTGCAAGAGTCCTTGCATTTTAGGATAAACACAATTTCGCACCACTATTTAATTATAATAAACTTATCACAATGCAAAAACATGGTACCTGGTTAGGTATGTAGTCATAGGCGTGCGCACAGGGATTGCCGAGGTTACTTGAGATTTAGCACTTTTTCTATGTTTAAGACATTCACAGAATCACAGATATAGATAATAAACTAAATTCCTAACTTTACGTTTTTCAACGTTTACCACTGTCCACTGCGCCAGTTTTATCCACGTTTTAAGATATTTAGGTTGCGTATCGGAAACCCAAAATGCATAGATAATAAAAAAAAACATCTATGCCAAAATGGGCAAAATGTAACCACTGAAACAACTATCTGAAACAGCTGGGCCCTCGAACAACTAGCGAACCATGTGGACCACTTACAATAGTTTTATCTCTTTTCTATGAATTAAAGGATATTATATTCATAGTTATTAGCTAAATTTAGGTAGGCATAGATACAAAATAGATAAATGGATGTAATTTGTATTATTATACCTATGGAATAATTTAAAATATAGTTATAGTATATTATCGTGGTCCCCACCACGAACCATCTTAAATCGTGGTCTATGGTAAAAACTATTGTAAGTTGTCCGCATGGTTCGCTAGTTGTTCGAGGTACAAGCTGTTTCAGATAGTTGTATCACTGGTCAT
>JAIUCT010000030.1:1427370-1442067 GCA_021307375.1 Tetraneura akinire
ATCATCATCATCATCATCATCATCATCATCATCATCATCATCATCATTATTATTATTATTATTATTATTATTATTATTATTATTATTATTAATATTTTATTCCTATACCTATACAGTTTACATGTTTATATCTTGTCCATTGCTTAATATTTAACAATTTATTGTAAACTGACTAACTGAGACATCAGATATTCAGATGGCTCTGTAAAATGAAGAAATAATAATATTCTTATTCTTATTATAAGTCAGAATAAAACTATAAAAGTAATAAAGTAATTTTATTTAAATTTAATACTTGATAATTTATATCTATAATATGGTGATAGATGTACGGGCTAAAGCATTATGAAAATAAATACGAATTATTATGAATGAAATCATTAACGACTAAGGCTAGGTTCACATGGACGCGCGTATACGCGCGTTAGACCGCCACAAAACGCGCGTTCACCGTTCAGATGGCTGCGTGTCACGCGCGTTGTACGAGAATGTTCTAGTCAAAAACTATATTTAAAATGATATAGTACAGTTCAGACTGTCGTCGAGTATGGATGAGATCTATGCTGTGTGTTTGTGGGCTGTCCACCGAAGGATAAGAAGACGAAGACAAAAAGAAGAAAGAAAATATTGGGTCCATCCAATTTTAAAAACTAGACTTTCTTCAAGTCAATATATATTTATTACCTTATACCCGAAACTTAGGGATCATGACGAAAAATTTTTCAATTATTTTCGAATGTTTAATTGTATATAAATAATATAATAAATTAATAACACATAAAATAATTAAAATATTTTTTATAATAAGTAATTGCACAATAAATCGCTGTTTCGTTGTCGAAACGTGCGTGTCAACTGAACGGTCCGATAATAATATATGGAATTTCAATACGCGGAGTCACGCGCGTGTACGCGCGAAAATAGAAACTTGCGTCATTATCGCGATCGACGCGCGTATACGCGCGTGAACGCGCGCCATGTGAACGATGTGCAGGAATACTGATTATCTAAATACGCGCGTCCATGTGAACCTAGCCTAAATTGTAAAAACCCAGTTTTCCCGTACCGCACTCAACCATACTAATGAAACATGAAATAATAAAATATAAATTTAATATGATTTAGTTTCTTATCGCCATCTATTGAGTATTTTATTTTGTACCGACGAAAAACCGTCCAGTGAGCTATCTATTAGTATCTATAATCAATGGTAATATTAATCCTTAAATTAAAGAGATGTCTTGTATAATAGTTTACCTTTACGTGACATTATTATCTTACGTATATTATAGGTATTATAAATGTATAATAATACGTATTATACAATATACATATACATAAAATAATATAAGACAAACACAATATACATATATTTGATGGAAACTAGCACCAAATGTTCTTAAGATAGGCGTATTTACGTACAATATTGAAAAGTGAATCAAATTTGTTAGTTTGTTAAGGTCATCGTTTCGTTTGAAAAAAAAATGTCATGAAATATAATTAATTTGATTGTTTCCGTGTTTTTTCTTTGATACCTACATCGAAATAATGTAAACTATTGATAACAAACACGTATAGGTATTATTTAATAGTTATGAAGTATTTTAAATTAACGGGGTTCTAACCACATTTTATTTTAAACCGTGGTTCTAACGAAAGGATTAATGTGAGGTATAAAAAGGCATGGAAAATTGATTACAAATATAGTACCTAGCGTTTGAAATTTTTAATGCATTGAATATAATATATTATACGTAGGTAAAATAAAAATATACTTTAATAATATTCAAAGGTATAAATATTATTTGAGCCATAGTTGGCCATATTTATAAGATTAAGTTTAAATGTAAATTGTAAAATTTCCATGGATACCTCGAATCCATATATTTTATAACAAACTTAATGCAGTTATGCACACATTATACAATTATTCGGTATCCGTTTCATATGTTTTACCTTTTATTATTATTCGTTTTTCTTAAACATAATATATCATTTACGTATTTTATTTGGCTGCAAGAGGTCGGCAAATGTCTTTCGTTTCAACGTAACATTTAATATTATCATTATAATATATAATATTACACGAACGTATCGTTTTGTATCAAATTGACAAGTAAGTAGTTAAACGGGTGAGTACTAAGTTTCGTCGTATAATAATATTATAAGATTATATCTATATCAGTTCACTTTAAAAATACAAAAATTATATAGTTTGCGTATATACAAAGAAATATTGTGCATATTATATTGTAATTTTTCCTGTTTTAATTTAAACGAATATTTAAAAAATTATAAGTTTAAATGCGATAAATTAATTTGAATTTCAATCGGTAATAAATTCAAAATTTAAAATAAAATATTTTTAACGATTTCCGTACTGCGATACTTCGTGTACGTCTTATAACTCAAGAATTATTAATAGTCAAATAATTATAAATATCGACACGGTGTGATAATTTGTTACATTAAATTTAAATACAATGTTATCCCATCAAAAATAATTTTATTTTTAAGTAGGTATTTTAATAGGTAGGTACAAAACTATACAAAATAAATGATTGTCCGTATACACGGATACGATTTATTGTCACACGATCATTACGTTATAATATGGCGAACTTCGTATCATATACTATGCGGTTTTCATTAGCTATATATTATTACTGCAATTACTAATTAAACACTAAAATTCAAATGTTTATAGTGATCATAAAAAATCGGATCGCACGCAGCTGCGGACGACCATCTTAGAAAGGTATAATAACCGCATTCGTGTGTAAACAAAATCTGACGATAATACGTATACCTAAATACCGCGTCGCGAGAAAGCAACTTGCGGGAAAATTTTTTTTTTCTACTTAACGAAATGACGAAACACACGATTTAACGTTCAATAACTTGTCCATTAATATTTTATTTTTCTTCGGTATCTCTTCAGTCTTATTTTTGTCACCGCGACGGCGAAATATGTTGTTACTATTTACTTTTAAACAAAAACTTTTAACATTGTAATGAAATAAAAAGTAGGGAATAAAATACGGTAGTAGTTGGGTGACATTTGTAATAGAATAAAAGAGCAGAAACAAAACTGGTATAGATACGAGTGTGTATAAAAACCTATTCGTTTCAGAAATGTCCTACCTGATTATAATGTCAAACCTACTCTCCATTCCACTACGAAAAATATTATTATGATTGTACTTACGGTTTTCTTTGGTCTTCGACGTTGAACTTGAAATATTAAATACTGGGAGTGGTACGATACTCGTTACTATCGATCTGTCGTGATATACCTTATTTGTTTAATTACCTAAGACACCAGCACAAATTTAATGTTCAATGAAGGAACAATAAACTTAGAGCTTGGGCACATACAATACAATAATCTCCTCAGGTGTACTCCCAATAGTGCAAACAAATGTGCACTAATGGCTTCCTCCTTAACAGACAAGATTGTATTGTAATATAAAATTAATGCGTGATATCACCGTGTCTCGTCCACTCAATAGCCAAGTCAAGTTAAGCGAAAATCACCACATTAACCTATCATCCAGGTCTACGTGATATACCTATAGGATACACCTTATGTGTTAGATATTAATAAATAAAGAACAAAAGGTTTAATATCAATACAGATCAGTAAAGCAAGTACGACTAAAACCAATGTGATAAAATATATAAAATTTAATGAAGACACATAGCTCTAATAACATCGGCCGCGAATTCGTCAGCAACCAATGAAACATGCGCGCATTCGTAAAGGGTAAATTAAAAGGATGACATGAGACAAACAACTATGAGGCCCGCGAATTCGTCTGCAACCTCACAGCGTTTTACATGGTCCTTAGGAGAATATAAATATACGAGAAACAGGAGTCGGAACATAAATTGAGTGGTCAATCGGGTGTCCGAAAAACAAGAGAAAGCGTCAAGTGAGGCTACAAGGGCTTCTTATAGGCATGCCCCCTGGAGTCCCCACCTAATCAATTAAAATGATTAGTATAATAATTGTTAATAGGGAGCGCTGAATAATATTATATGAGATTAATATTGAAGTATAATTTGTAGTGGGGGTGAGAAGGGTATTCTCTAATATGATTGGTATTAGTCGTATTGCATCACTATTTCTTATTTCGTTTATTGTAACAAAAACCAATATTAATATATTACAACTTTTAAACAAAAAAAAACAAAAAAAATTGAAATAGCATAATTATAAGTATTTCTATCGCTATTTATAGCTAAACAGTGGCGCCGGAGAACCCCCTTCTCCCCGACAGAGGGGGCCACTGACCCCCATAATTTTTTCTAGGCGGCGAACTTGTATTTTTGCCCCTTAAAAGATAAGACCACATTTAGAATCACATATTTTTGACCCCCCACATAAAAAATAGTTCCTACGCCTCTGTAGCAAAATAATATAATAAAATATCTCGTCACCCTAGAAATTGTCTAGTGCAAATGCATAGAAAAAATACTTGGCAAATGCGTAACGAAATAATTAGGACAGCCATGGTATACCATCCAAAATTTTATAATTTTTTAATAAAAATATTAAATATTAGTATTTATAATATTCAATGCCGGGATTATAATAAATGTTATACGTAGGTAAAACAAAAATTAATTTATGTGATAGCTGTGTAAAAGTTTAAAGAGCATTTTTTAAGAAATATTAAAAATAAAAAATACAATAAATTTCCTTTGACTGTTGAATTTATAATGAATCGGTGGACAATTATATTCATTGAAGGATTGTTACATTACTTTTGGCGTTTATTATGTGTTTATATCTGTTGTTAAAATTGTCGAATGTGCAATTTTCTATTCATGACATTCTTCTCCTAGGGTTGAAATTTTGTGATGTTCTCCGTATTCTCTGGCCATTCCAAATTATAGCGATTTGAATTGCCTTGTCATCGGTCGTTATCAATTTATCATATTAAACGTCTTGTAGAGAATTTTCATAATTTTGATATGCATTTTTATTCAGAAGCCTTTATACATTATACTTATAATGTGGTTATTGAAATGGCGTCCGATTCTTGTCTCACTAAAATAATAATCATAAACTTAAGTATCCAATATTATTTACAAATCGGGTACAGTTTTCAGCGAGTTTTAGAATAATTACAATAACGTGGTTTACGGTTTACGTTTTTTTTTTTATTATTAAAAATTACACATAATATATACCTAATTTTAGTTTGTCCATATTTGTAAATTAATCAATGGGTAAAGTCGTCAATAAAAATTTATAAATGGTGTTTAAAAAAAATTGTATTAAAATAATAACTTTGTTTGTGGTTATAATTTTTAATTATATTTTAATATTGTTATAAATTTATATTTACCTTTCTTAGCAATATCAATTTTAATTAATGTCTCTTGATTATTCATAGCATTTTTTATATTATTTACGTAATTGTTTTTATTTTTCCCATTAATATTAATATTAAATATTCTCTTTTGATTACTCTTATCAATGATTATTCAATAGTTATTGAAATGTATTAAATTACTGCATTAAATTTTTTTGGATATTTGTATAGCAATATTCATATTATAATTATACAAAGGGTTTTTAAAATTTTAACATGCGGGCTAATATTCGATCAGTATATATTTCGCAGTAAAAGTATATAGTATAAAAAATAATAATTTACTCTAAAAAATAAATGTCCTACTCTAAATAAATTGATATAATTTTTTTTCTAATTCAATGGTTTTTATTTATTTTAAAATAATAAAATATTAATAATAGTAGGTATAAAAATAAATATTGGATAAATATTTGTTAACCATCAGGAATACGTTTATTGGCAATATTTAGATGCAATTAAATATTAAATATTTTATAAATATATTTAGGAAATATTTAATGAATGTTAATTTTTAAATGATACAGAAATAATTTTTTTTGGTTCAAACTATATTTAAGCAATAATGAATAAATATTTATCAATTTATATTCCATCAAAAAAAAAAAAAAAAAATATTTATTATATAATTTTTTTTAATTACAAATATTTATTAAATATTTTGACAACATTTATTTGCTGTGTGGGTAGTAAATAATATTATAAAGAATGTTAGAACCGACATTATGCATTCTATTACATAGGTCAACAAAACTGGAGTTAATATTTATAAATTCGCTTAGAATTTCCACTTTTTTACTTAAACAAGTTTAAAAATACTATTTTGCTACGATTAATACTTAATTCAATGTTACCATTATTATTATATCGCTTTAATTTTAGCACTCATTCATTTGTTACATAATTAAAATTGTGTAAGAATTATTCTCATGGATACCTTCCTTTTTATTGCAGGAAATTACCATTTAAAAAACGATATTATGCGTATATAATAATTATTCCAACAATGAATTGACTGTATCAAAATATAGTAATACTTTTAATCTTGTTTAATATATCAATAGTATAAAAAAGTAGAAATTAGTATCAATATATAATATATTATTATATTAGTCGAATTGAAAGTTAACTCTAATATTGTTACCCCATGTAAAATAATATTAATATTGGTTCTATACTTCTAATATCATTCATTATATTATTTACATGGCCCACATCTAAATAATTAAAAACGCCGTGTTTTTGGTCTCCCCAAATCTATAACTTTAAGAAATTAAAATTTACAATATTAAAGAGTAAATCTGTGTTAATAGAAAGTCTCGTGTGTATAACGTTTAAAAGCTTTTTAATAAAATAATTGTGTTGATTTCGATGTCATATACTTTTATATCTTATATTGTTTAAAATTGTATGTTAAAATTATTAAATTATTTTAAAATGCATTTTTTACAAATATTTTATTAAATTTTGAGGTTTCTCAGTTATTGAGTTTTAAAATACTTATATACATCTAAATAAAACTCTTTTTAAATATATCCAACTGGATTAAAATTAAACTTCAAGGGGTGCATATAATAGTTTAGGTGAAATTATTATTTTATGTATAGGTAATAATGTATTATCCATACATAAAATAATATAAAGACAAACACAATGTATATACATATACAAATATCTTATGAATCATTTGATGGTAATTAAAGCAGGCAACAAATGTTTGCAATTTAAATAATATACATATTATGTTAATTTTACGAGATTCTTTTCATTTTATTTCATTTGTAAATTAAAATATTCTTATATCTTAATTCTTAACAATTTGATAATAAAAAAAAATAAACTTTTCAAAACTACTAAAATAATATAATGACTAGTAAGATCATATTTTAAAGTTAATGTTTAAATTGTATATACTAATGCAGCGAAGTTGTGCAAAAGATTTTCTTGTTATTATTATCTTGTTCTACATGTCATTATATGTTTCCCAAACTCCATCATTTCTTCGACATATAAAATAATTATGACCAATTGATCTTTTTTTTTTGAACCACTATAAACAATGACTGATTTTAAAATCAGTTTTTGTAAGATTGGAAATTAGTGGCAAGTCTTCTATTAAAAATTCACAAGTAACTATTGTTGTGTTTTTCACTGGAGTCGCTTTTTTTTAAATCGTCAACCATTTGCCAATTTATAATTCCTCATTTAGCAAGATAGTGGCCAATTGTGTTCCTTGAAGACCGGCATCGGTTGAAACTTATGACACCTCTAAGTTTGTAAATTTTGGAGTTACATAATATTTGTGGAATTTCATTTAATTTTATTTGAACTTGTGTAGCTGATTCACATCACTCCGCGTACCTTGTTTAACTTCCTTTTTTTTATCTGTTGGGGTATCCGACCTTGATATTGGTGGCGCGGGCGGCTCTTTCTTGGTTTTAAAATTGGAGCCCACGCACACTGGGTTTTGGTATAGGTATTTGATTGTATTTAGATGGAAATCTAAACTAACTTTTATAGTTAGTATAACTATATTATTTTGTACTATATTTAACTGTCATATTAGTTGATTTTACTACATTATGTAGTTATTTTTTATCGTTTTTTTAACTAGAATTTTAGTTAATTTTACTAAACTTAAAAAATAATAAATTTGAATAAATAATACGTGGAACGAGAAAAGATTACTACTATTTGAAAGAAAAATACTACGTAAAATCTATGGGCCCAAAAGAAACGAGGAAAATGTATATGAACGAAGAACTAATGCAGAACTGAGGGCAATGTTCAATGAACCAAACATAGTGGGAATTCTTAAAAGCAGACGAATAAACTGGGCCGGGCATGTTTGGAGAACGGAGGGCCAAACAGTGCATGATGTCACAATGTGGAAACCAAATAAAAAATGACCGATAGGGAGACCAAGACAGCGATGGACTGACCGAGTCAAAGAAAACCTCAAGCTTCTGGGTATTAGAGAGGGAGAACAACTGGCGAAGAACAGAGAGTTGTGGAGAGGCGTAGTAGAAGCGGCGATGGACCTTCAAGGCCCGGAAAAAAAAAAAAAAAAAAAAAAAAAAAAATACGTGTAACTGAGGTAAAGAACGAATAATAATAATAATAAATTTTTCCCGTGATATCGAACAAAAAAGAAAAATAAATAAATAAACTTTCTTTCCTTCTTCTTCTTCTTTTCGAACAAATACAATATATACCTAGGTAGTAGGTACAAGGTACATATATAGTTAAAGTGTGAACAATATAATAATTTATCAAACAATAAGTTATAATATTTTTTTAAAAAAAAGACATAATAAATTTTTAATATTACGAGCTTATAACATTACATTTACGTTAACTTTTGAATGTTATATATTCGTATACAGCTGCACGGAAGTTGTCGAATTAAAAAAATTTAAATTTACGAAATATGTTTAGCCTTTTTCTTATTAAATAATATAATATATTACCTACACTTATAAATTATAATATTATATTATTTATATTGACAGGACTTTTTGCTATCACGTTATTACTAAATAACAATAATAATAATGAATCCGTTCGTATATACCTATATTCCATATACAAATTGTTATATTATTATTCGTTATCCGAACACGATTTCATTCGCAAACAATGGCCTTCCAGTGGTGTGTCACGAATCGTACGGCGCTGATGTCGCTCTATTGCTCTATAAATTACGACCGTCGTCATTATCCGCAAATGAAACGGTTAAAGAAATCGTTGATAATAAAATATTTTCCGGTGTGTACCTATAATATTATACTTATCTTATTTATATTGGAGAAATAACATTGTGACGTTATACGAAAATATCCTGTTCCAGGCAAAATAAAACGTATAAAATGTAACGCGGCGTAATAAATTACCGTTGTTCCGATACGGTAACTTACAAAAAAATAAATAGGTAAATAAACGATTTCAGGGCTATTCACGAAATGAGCGTCGTCATCAGACGAATAGCATACCTAATGAAAATTAATGCGCGATATTCAAGGGACACGTTTTTTTTTAGACGTTTGATTGTTATTTTTTATATAGATATATTTTAAGTTTAACCCGTTAATTTATACTAAATGAATGATTTTTAAATTATATAGGACATATACGTAATATATTACTATTACATATTAATATATTACAAATTATAATTTAAAAATTCTGAACGTTATGTTTAAATATTACAGAGTGATGCAACCAGGAATCCAAGGAATCGAATTTATTTATTCAATTTAATAACAATTGTTTTTATATAGGTTTGCATACTCAATTGTACATACAAACATTTTCAAATTTCAAAGTACTACGCGTATATTAAATATAATTATATAATCTATGATGTAATTTATAATAGTAAATTGAAGTACCTACAATGTACAAGTGTACAGTCACATATTTTGTAATTTTATGGAACCCCCCCCCCCCCTATATGATATTCCTGGTTACGCTACTTGAATATTATGATTTATTTTACATTTTTACATATTTCATTATATTATACAAAATCACTTAAAGAACACGAAGTAAATTTAAAATTGGTAAATTAATGACCGTATTTATGGAAAAAAAAAATATGTTTTTAGCAGTTATTT
This sequence comes from Tetraneura akinire, assembly GCA_021307375.1. Taxonomy (NCBI): domain Eukaryota; kingdom Metazoa; phylum Arthropoda; class Insecta; order Hemiptera; family Aphididae; genus Tetraneura; species Tetraneura akinire. The sequence continues at coordinate 1,437,371 of JAIUCT010000030.1, forward strand.
TTATACAGTAGATTTAGAGATTGAAAGTAGTTCATTCATAGGATATTTGGTCTTTCAACTAGTAATAATAAGTAAATATACAAAACAAATAATTTATATATTATGTGATTAATAAAGTTTGTAAATCGCACGTTCAGGAATTATCCATCTTTTGACAAAAACGGCAGTCTCGTTATCGCCGTTATGTACTGTGTTGTTCCGTTCATTTTAATCTTGCCAAATGACGTAAAATTTTTTCATAAGGAATGTATGATAGGTAGGTGGTACTCTTTTATGTGTATGCGTGTTCTATTTATATGAAAATAATATATAAAATATATTAAAAATAAATCTTAAATTTTTCCAAATAAATATTTACGTTTTTAAAATTATATAATATAGGTACCTATTTAGTTTATCAAATTTAGAGTTCATTCGTCGTATTGTTCATTTCGTTTTGATTGTCCAGGCACGCATATCGGAAGAGTGTATTATTGAGAATTTTGAAAATTTTGATTCTTATGGCCCTTCGAACTTAGCTTGACACGAACTCGACATGTTTAATAAATTGTAAATTTTGCTAATAACAAACGTGTCTCAAATATCGATTAATACAATGAGTGTAATTGTTTTTCATTGTTTAATTTTTTATGTAATTGTAATTTAAAATTCAGTTCAAAGAGTTGTGGTAAAAACACGGTTTTTAGAAACACAACCTTTTTTATGAAAATATGATTTAAACGACAAGATTAATTACTGCGTTTATATAGGTATTATATTATGTTCTATGTGACACGAACAGTCGAAGCGAACGAATTTTGTTGAACGTGTGTTTCGTACTGGTAATTGGTATAATATATATTACAATGACCCAAGTAGTGAAGACATATTGTGTAGACAGTAATTATAATATACAATACTTTATGTTATAATAATATAAGATAAACCAATTAAATGAGCAATATATGATATTTTCTTATAAAATTTTATTACCTTAATAAAATATTAAAATGTTAGTATAATATTACAATATTATTGTATGAATTATTTAACATACCTATTAAAATATTTAATAAATATGTATTATGTGACAATTAAGATTTTATATATACATGAATACATGATATTTATATATATAAATACCACAACTGACCACATTCTTTCTTTTACATAAAGTAAAAATAATAGATAAATTATTATTATAATTATAAATATGTATTACAATTGAATATATATATTTAAGTTAATATTAATTTATTCAATTATATAAAAGATAAAAACAAATTAGATATATTTTAGATACTTTATCTAGTTATTATATTTACAGAACTTTTTTTTATAATTATAAATAGATGAGTAGGTAATTGAAAGTTATATAAATCATATACAACTTTTAGTAACATATTCATTTGTTCTATTACTAAATTAATATAAAAATAATAATTTAATTAATATTGTAATTATTATAGATATTACTTTAAATATAAAACAACACTTAAGAATTAATGGTAGGTATCTACTAAATAATATTAATACGAGTAGGTAAAATAATAAAATATATATTAAATATAACATGAAGACCTATATAAACAAATTTATAAAGAGATTTTAGTGGAATATAAAATTGGTACCTATTAATATTTGTTTATTATTAAAATGCATGATCATCATTTTTTTAACTTATATCATTAATATTCAACCAAAAAAAACTCTTCAGATAGGTGACTAACAACATAAATATCTAAATCTGTTGACTTTATAGGCTCATGATATAAATTATTACTAACTTCAAACTGTTTACATTTTAGTATTGAATTATTTTTACTATCATTCATTACCTAATAATTATATTAAAAACTTTTATTAATTTTTTATCTTTACGTCATTAAATTAGAATCTGCTTCAACATGTACTTTAATTGTCATAGTTTTTAATTTGACAGAAGAATGTTGATTTCCATTTTCCTTGTATATTTTCAAGAGTTGGGTATTCGTTTTCTACGAATATGAGGTCCAGCGAAATGAAGGGGAACACATTTATAATTTATAATGGATTTTAATAAACATAGTTCATTATATCTGTTGACGATTTGTTGCAGTGGTTTACCTGGTTTTCGTAACATTTTTTTCAAAGAGCCCATAATAATCTTTATTAATTATTTAATTATTATTATTATTATTATTTTAATATTTTACGTTATAATCGGAGCATTATTTTGGGTAGTAAAAGTGTCTTCATACTTAAAAACAAAGAAAAAAAAGACACATATCATTGTAAAACCAATACATTTTTCGCTTCGCTCAAAATCCAAAATTTATACTAGGTACTAATATCTATAAAATCACAGCAGACAAAGTTATCTACCGCGTATAAAGTTATATAATACGTGTTCGGTTGGTTGTGAACTGTATTATTGGATATTGAATATAAAAAAACTGAAATTTCGACGAATTCGATTACAATATTTCACGATAACTCGGGAAATTTTGAAGTTGGAGACTTGAAAATTTTATTAGGTATTCACATAGGTACATATTATAAATATAATATAATTATGTAGTAAAATTTTGGAAGCGTTCCTTTAATTTTTCTACAAAATATAGGACTTTGAATATTTCGTAAAATTCTCGTTAACTCGTTCTAATTATTTTTTTTATAGCTGTTTTAAAGTTGATATCTTTAGTTTAAATGAAATCAAATCGAATGTCAAAATTCTAATCAATACCTACATTATCTGACTGAACTTGGCTCCGAATCGTTTTTTCGAATGCAATGGTTTATTTTTGTATTCAAATTCTAATTAAAATTAAACACTATGTGCACACCTGTATCCTTGCGGTAGGAGTATCCCTTCACAAGCTTTTTTATATTTTAACCCATTAATTTATACTAAAATATTTAAAGTAAATTAATAATTTTTAGATTATATAGGACACATATTATATACATATTAATATATTTTTATGATTAATATAGGTATTATAGGTTTATACCGTACAAATATAATATAATATAATATTACAAATTATAATTTAAAAATTCTAAACGAAATGTATTGTTTGAAGATGATTATGTTTTTATATACATTTTTACATATTTCATACCACTAATAGAGAACATGAAGTGAATTTAAAATTATTGGTAATTAATGGCGGTTATTTACTTATTTATGAAAAAAAAAAAAAAAATGTTTTTAGCAGTTTTTTTTTGTACAGTCGATTTGGAGACTAAAATTAGTTCAATAATAAGATATTTGATATTTTCACTACTAATAATAAGTAAATATTATACAAAACAAATAAATTTATATATTATGTGATAAACAAAGTTTATTAATCGCACGTTCAGGAATTATCCATTTTTTGATAAAAACAGCCGTCTCGTTATCCCGGTTATGTACTGTATTGTTCCGTTCGTTTTGATCTTGCCAAATGACGTTTGGAAGATGGCATTTCTTCATAAGGAACTCTCTTATGTGTGTGCGTGTTCTATTTATATGAAAATAATATATAAAATATATTAAATATAAATCTTAAATTTTTTCAAATTAAAATTTACGTTTTTAAAATTATATATATTTAGTTTATCAAATTTAGAGTTCATTCCGTCGTGTTGTTCATTTCGTTTTGATTGTCCAGGCATACCATATCGGAAGAGTGTTTTGTTGAGAATTTCGAAAATTTTGATCCTTATGGCCCTTCTAACTTAGCTTGACACGAACCCGATCATGTATTGGTATAAAAAATTGTAAATTTTGCTAATAACAAACGAGTCTCAAATATCGATTAATACAATGAGTGTAATATTGTTTTACATTGTTTAATTTTTTATGTAATTGTAATTTAAAATTCAGTTCAAAGAGTTATGGTTAAAACACGAATTTTGGAAACACAAGCATTTTTATGAAAATATGATTAAAACGACACGACTAATTGACTGCGTTTATATATTATATTATGTTCTATGTGACACAAACAGTCGAAGCGTACGAATGATGTTGAACCATAGGCGCAACTAGAGCCTAAATATTGGGGGTGCTAAAATTATGTACCTAACAAAAAATAAACCGTGCCCCCACACCATCAACTGCTATTTCCCAATTATTTATGTCTTTATGAATCACTATAACAATTCTAATTAAACATATTCTATTATCCTAATAAGTAGACATTTACAATTTATATTTTTTCTAAGTTTCATGCAGTATTATCAATTTATTATATTCATTGATTACAATATTATAAGACATTTGAACAAAATAGTTCTAAATAAAACTTTAAAACTTAAAATTGACAGTATTTTAATGTAATTATTATAGTTAGACCTAAAGAAAACAAGGGGTGCTAAATTATAACTCAGGGGTGCTAAAGACTCTCTTGCGCCCTCCTAGTTGCGCCACTGTGTTGAACGTGTGTTTCGTACTGGTAATTGGTATAATATATATAATTACAATGACCCAAGTAGTGAAGACATATTGTGTAGACAGTAATTATAATATACAATACTTTATGTTATAATAATATAAGATAAACCAATTAAATGAGCAACATATGATATTTTCTTATAAAATTTTATTACCTTAATAAAATATTAAAATGTTAGTATAATTACAATAATATTGTATGAATTATTTAACATACTATTAAAAATTATATTTTTTATAGTGTTATATTTATTTATTATTGATTTAATAGAAACTCGTTTCATCAAAAAGTTCA
>JAIUCT010000030.1:1449997-1465425 GCA_021307375.1 Tetraneura akinire
TAAGATTAATATTGAATTATAATTTGTAGTGGGGGTGAGAAGGGTATTCTCTAATATGATTGGTGTTAGTCGTATTGCATCACTATTTCTTATTTCGTTTATTGTAACAAAAACCAATATTAATATATTACAATATAATAGTTTTTTCGAAGTATTTTTAAGTAGGTATATATACAATAAACGTAATATTATACAGTTCACATTGTTCGTATGAAATTTTACGGTAATAGTACTAAGTTTTTCAATTTTTTTTTACAAAATATTTGGTGTACATTATACTATATTTTTACATAAACATATAATTTTTTATAATTATTTTTCCTATTAAATTTATGTTAAATTTATTGAAAATATAAAAATACGTATACCTAAGTATTCTTTTTAATATTTCTCAGTACCTACTTTTACAACAATGAATAATAAAAAATCCAAAAGATTAAAAAATTTTGAAAATTTTATTAAAGCATACTGACATATTAATTAACAAAGTTCCGAAATATGAAAAAATTTAAATTATCAATTTTCTTTTATTGGTGTTTAAAGTTTAAATTTGAGTAAAATTGATATTTAAAGTCGTTATATGGATTCTTCTTATTATATTTAAATACTTTTACGATAATGATTAATAAAAAAAACAAAAAATTTTGAAAATTTTATTTAAGCATACTTACATATTCATCAACATGAAACCAAAATATTTAAAATATCCAAAATCTTTTTTTTTATAACTGTTTTAAGTTGATATTTTTAGTTCGAACGAATTTTCTTCTTATTTCTCAATACATTCACAATAAAAATTAATAGAAAAACCAATAAATTTGGAAAATTTTTGAAAATTTTATTGAAGCATACTGATATATATCTTAACGTTTTTCCTAAATATTAAGAAATTTTCAACACTCAATTTTCTAAACGGTAAAAAAAACGACCAAAAAGTGACAAAAAACGGCATTTTCACGAAAACTGAATTTTTAACGAATTCGATTTCAATATTTAACAATAACTCGGACAATTTTGAAGTTAAAGTCTTGTAATTTTTTTGGATGTTTATATAGCCACTATATATAAGTGATAAAATTTTGGAACCGTTACGTAAATTTTTCTACAAAATATAGGACTTTGAATATTTTGTAAAATTCTCGTTTTTCTGTATATAATGAATGATAAAATTGGCAATTTTGGGCATTTTAGGTCTGTACATTTTACTGAAGTATACTTACATATTACTTAACATGATATAAAAATATTAGAAAAATCCCAAGGCTCAAATTTTTTTTATAGGTGTTTAAATTGATATTTCAGTAAAATCAATAATTACAGTATTAATATGGATTTTTCTAATTTTTATGTATGAAGACATTTCTTCGACCAGAAATAATGCTCTGATGTTAACGAATAGTATAGGTTTTCAGTAGAAAATTGGATGTAGTTAATACTTTATTTAGGTAATTTTTTTAATTTTACAAAATTGTTCCTATCCGGAAGAAAAAACGGCGTTTTTCACTAAAACTGAACTCGAACAATTTTGAAGTTAAAGACTAGAAAATTTTATAGGGTGTTTAATTATTGTTATATGTGTACCTTTATACACATCCTATATGTTCCTATATTGGTAACGCAAATAATTTTGATTTTGTTTAATCTAGTTTTGCAGCATATTTTGTTCTATGTATCATATTGTCTCTATTTTATGTAATATTAAGTTAATGTAATAATTTCTATATTTTAATTGTATTGTATATTAATTTTTATTTGTATATCATGAATAATTTTTAAATTGTTAAAATATAAAAGGACTCAATGTCCGTATAATTTTTTTAAAATAAAAAATAAAATAAATATGTGTGATAAAATTTTGCGATTTAAATATTTCATAAAAAAATGTCAAAATTTTAATCAATTCCTTCATCATCTGACTGAACTTCGTTCAGAATCGATTTTTCGAATGCAATGGTTTATCATTGCATTCAAATTCTAATTAAAATTAAACGCTATGATTTGCACACCTGTATCCCATGCGGCACGAGTATTGTGAACCTTTGTTCCACATTATTATTATTGTTCTATATTATTATTATTGTTATATCTGATATCTATCACATTAGATATTAAGAATACTAAGATTAATAATTATATTATTATTATGAACATTGTAACTTATTAGTCATTACTTGTTTTTAGAACTATTTAATTATAACAATAATCTTTATTTTATACTTAATCATATTTACCAATTAAGAGAATATTATATACTATTTAAGACTAAATTTTAACTATTGTAAAGAGTTGAGATTTGGTGCTAGACGCAGTTACTATGCCCGATTTCAAACAAATTGCGATATTGTTTTAAATCAAATATAATATTATTTTATATTTATTCTTTAATCGTGTTTGACTCAACTCAACATTTAACTAAATAATTTGTAAACGGAATTAAAAACTCCGGCTTACAACATTATTTTGGCATCCCTGATATTGGTGGAAATTTTCAAGAGTAACGGAATACCGATACTCGTGAAAAACCTACGAAAGACAGCACAGAAGAAATCCACAGAATCTTCGCGATCATATCAGTCAACAATTGGAACAACAGTTCAACTTCGTAGAAGTAGAACCAAGTTAACTGTTCACATTCAATTAACAAACATTAACAATATGATCATTGGAAGTTTTATTCTAACTACCTGGTAAAAATAATTTATTATAAGTTAGTTATTAATAGTAGGTTAACCTAACTATAAGTAAATTTTTTTTTGTAAAAAAACTAATTTTTGGTAAAACGTGATAAATTAGATAATTTAATTATTATGGCTAATACCACAGAAATTGAAATATTCAGTATTTTCAACAGTTAATAGGTGAACCGTTTGATGGTAAAAGAGAAAAATTAAATAATTTTATTAGCACTGTAAGCGATGTATTCCTTATGACAACAAAACAACAAGCGAAAAAATTAAAAATTATAGGAAAAGCTAGAAATACGATTAATACATTAGACATAAAAAATTGGGATGAACTAAAATAATGTCTTATAGATTTTTATGGCGAAAATATTCCCTCTGATCAATTATGTGTAGATCTCCAAACTATAAAACAAACTAAATTTGAAAACATTAATACTTTTAGAGATAAAACTTAAGAGAGTAGAAAAACTTAAATCTTTTAAAGTAAAATTATACCAATCATACACTAAAAAATTAACTTGCAAATTAGAAAAAAATGCTATTCGAAACATGTGTGAAGACCAAGCTTTAGGTGCTTTTAAACGTGGTCTTTACTCTTCCCAAATAAAAACTATCATTTTAGCGACTCAACCAAAAACTTTAAATGATGCAATAGATATCGCAAAACAAGAAGAAGTTAGGAGTAATAAACCTTTCAAAATATAATAATTCTAAAAATAATAATCAAAATTTTGAATATTCTTGCGAAATATGTAAAAAAAAGTAACCATAAATCTAGTGATTGCTATTTTAAAAAAAATAATATTAATACTCGTACATTCAATAATAACTTTAATTTTAATAACCACAATTTTCAAAATAAAAAATATGAAAATTAACAAAAAGAAGACTACAATAAACCTAGTACAAGTACCAATCAATTTATAATAATTCAAAACAAATTTCTAAAATTAATATAACACAAAACGATAATTTATTCTGTAATATATTTTCTACAGATATTAAAATAATAATTAATTTTATGATTGATACTGGAGCTCAGGCTAGTCTTATAAAAATCGGTGAATTACCCAAAGGACACAACTATTGGGACGATTCAATAATTAATTTAGAAGGTATATCGGGAAATTTAAAAAGCTTAGGTTACACTTTATTACACTTAAAAATTGGATCAAAAATTATTTCATATAAATATCATATAGTAAATAATAACTTTCCAATCCAAAGGAATAATAGGAATAGATTTTATAAATGATTATATAAAAATTATTAATTTAAAACAAAATCAATTAGAATTTTATAATAATTATGTTCTTAAAATGAATAATAAATATGAACCAAATAAAATACAAACATATAATAAGAGCTGATACTCCTGCCGCACAGGATACAGGTGTGCGGATCATAGCGTTTAATTTTACTTAGAATTTGAATGCAATGATAAACCATTGCATTCGAAAAAACGATTCTGAGCGAAGTTCAGTCAGATTATAATTTTCGTTTGAACTAAAAATATCAACTTAAAAAAGCTATAAGTCCTATATTCAGTAAAAAAATTTAAAAACGGTTCCAAAATTTTACCACGTATATATAATAGCTATGTGAACACCCAAAAAAATTTTCAAGTCTCTAACTTAAAAATTGCTCGAGTTATCGTGAAATATAGAAATTGAATTCCTCAAAATTTCATTATTTCTACCGCTTATAGTCAATTTTGAGAAATTCGAAAAATGACCCAAATAAACAAGCACGTATTCAGGATCAATTTTCGGGGGGGGGGGGTTAAAATTTTTTAATATATGAAGTAAAAATAAATGATTATATTATACGTAGTTATATATGTAGTTAGTCTGTTATATTATAAATATAAAACTACTTTAAAAAAAAATTTTTTGGGGGGGGGGGTTGAACCCCTTAAACGCCCCTGGATACGGGCTTGTAAATAAAGTACCATCTACATCCACTTTTACATCTGAAACTCGCTATTGGTGAAAATCGAAGGGTTATTTCGGGTAGTGAAAGTGTTTTCAGAATATTTATACGTATGGATTCTAAGATTTTCGTTTTCCTAAAAATATCAATTTAAAACGGCTAGAAGAAAAAATTGAGACAATGGATTTTTCTAATATTTTAGTATGATGTTAAGTAATATGTAAGTATACTTCAGTAAAATTTTCAGACCAAAATACCCAAAATTGACAATTTTATAACACATTATATACGTAAAAACGTGAATTTTACGAAATATTCAAAGTCGTATATTTTGAAGAAAAATTAATGTAACGGTTCTAAAATTATACCACATATATATAGTAGATATGTGAACATCCAAAAAAAATTTCAGGTCTCTATCTTAAAAATTGCTTGAGTTATCGTGAAATATAGATATCGAATTCGTCGATATTTCATTTTTCGCGAAAAATGCAGTTTTTTCGTCATTTTTTCGTCGTTTTTTCTACCGCATAGGGTCAATTTTGATAAAATCGAAAAATGACCTAAATTAAGTATACAACTACATCAAATTTCCTACCGGAAACATATGCTATTCGTGCAAATCGGAGCATTCTTTCGGGTAGTAAAAGTGTCTACAGACATAAAAAAAAAAAAAAACAAAAACAAAAAATAATAACACATCATTGTAAAACCAATACATTCTTCGCTTCGCTCAGAATCTAAAATTAAATCTTTTTCAAAAACAATTGTAAAAGTTAATATAATTAATAAACAAGAAAAAACTGGTATAATTATTTACGAACCTATTAAATTAAAAAACATATTATCTGAAAATAATGATTTAAAAAAAATTACCATCTGTTATAACCCCAGTAAACATAAAAGAACTATAAAGCAATATAAGTTTAGATAACGTTTTAAGTAATAAAAATATTAATTATATTATTAGTTTTAGTGATCGGGCGGCCATAATATAATTCCGTCGGTAATACGGTCGCGTAACGGGCATACGCAGACGGTTCGGACGATCGGCGATTAATGCGCACGCGCGTATATGAGAGCGCCGGAAGATTAACGAAAAAAAAAATAAATGCAAAAAACAAAATGTGCTCCGTTGCCGACGGATCAGGATTCGAACCCGGTCAGGTCGGGTAACCCAGCCGGGTGCGGCGGCCGTGTTAACCGCCGTAAGGAAACCTGCCTAACCGGTCCCTAATTAAATAATTTAATAAAAAATTTAATTATAATTAAATTAAATAATCCCTAACGCCTAATTCCTACCTATCGAGTGCGCCACGATGGCTGCTTGAATAATCGTTGAAAATCGGTGTATTTAAAGTGTTTCGCGATATCGAAAAATCTGCGAATTACGGCGAAATAACGTGCGTAACGGTCGGAACCCCGACCGCGAACGGTCCAAAAACCGTTTTCGACGTTTTTTAAACGAAATATACGCGAAAAATGTGATCGGGCCGCGAAAAACGATTCAGTTACGGTACGGCGATCGACGGCGGCGCGAAAAAACGACGGTTACGCGAGAAATACGAACGGAAAAAAAAAATATTAAATAAATTAAAATCAATATAATATTAAATAATTATAAATATATTATATATTATATATTTATTATATAAATATTGAATAAATACGGGAGAATTCGTAAAAATAATATCGATATCGAATAATAATAATACCGCGGTAAATGTTCGACAGTAAAGGAAGAAAGGTGCGCTCGTCGGCCGACTTATCACGGGATCGGCGAGAAAAAGGTAGACACGGGTATCTCATGGAACTCGCAATTAAGCGAAAAGCGAAAAAACGCGATTTAAAAAAAAGTTTCGCGTGAAAAATTACGAAACCGATTTTAATAGACGGACGGTAAAAAGTTGACCGCGAAAGGTGGAAATTTCGAAGACGTACGACGAACGGGTAGAATTTATACAAAAAAAATAATGAAAAAAACCGTTGGAAGAAAAGATACCGGCCAAGTATTTTTTTATTATACTAGGTGCTTGATACTCCTGCCGCAACCAAAGCTTTACCACCAACATAGTTCTGCCAGTGGAATACTGGTGTGGGCGAAAAGCTTTACCACCACCATAGCTTTTCCGATACCGTAGTGTTCCGGTGGAGAAGTTTGGGTACATAACGATAATAGTATTTTATCCGCCTCCGGCGTATTGAAGGGCGTTCGCAATCTAGTAGTCCTATTTACACTCTTTTCGGGTGAACAGTCTTTGACCGATCACAGTAGTCGGCCACGCGGAGTACGCCTTCAGCGCACTCACTTACCCCAGTCGATTTCCAGTGGGATACAGGTTATAAGGTCACTAACACTTGTCAGGTTCCAGTGGGATACAGGTGCGTGTGAAAAGCTTTACCACCACCATAGCTGCCAGTGTAATACCGGTAGCGCCCGTACTATATTTTTAACCGTAACAACGTTTAAGTTCAAACAATTATCGTTTATAATATAATCCAACCACCACCATTTGTATAAAAATCATACGTATAATTTTACAGAGTCGAGAATCGATACGTAGAAATATAAACGGAGACATATCTATATAGTGTAAAAAAATTATTATAAGTATTTAGATAGAGTGAAAAAAAAACGGAGTATAAATATTAAGGGTATAATAAACGATTAAATAAAAAAATATAAGTATTTTTAACGTGAAAAAAAAAAATAATAACTCGTAATAATATATATTATTAATAATAATAATTTAAAATAATTTATTATTATTTATTACGGTCGAAATCGGGCGGCTATAATATAATTCCGTCGGTAATACGGTCGCGTAACGGGCATACGCGGACGTTCGGACGCCCGGCGTCCAACGCGCATGCGCGTATAGGAGAGCGCCGGATGATTAACGAAAAAAAAAATCAATGCAAAAAACCGAACGCGCTCCGCCGCCGACGGACCGGGATTCGAACCCGGTTAAGGTTGGGTAATTTAACAGGGACGGCGGCCGTGCTAACCGCCGTAAGGAAACCTGCCTAACCGGTCCCTAACCTAACGCCTAATTCCTACCTATCGAGTGCACCACGGTGGCTGCTTGAATAATCGTCGAAAATCGGTGTATTTAAAGTGTTTCGCGATATCGAAAAATCCGCGAGTTACGGCGAAATTTCGATCGTAACGGTCGGAAACCCGACCGCGAACGGTCCGAAAACCGTTTTCGACGTTTTCAAAATAAAAAATACAGCAGAAAAAGCGATCGGGCAGTTACGGTATGGCGATCGACGGCGTCGCGAAAAAAAACGACAAATACGCGAGAATACGAACGGAAAAAAATACGTTTCCGTCGTAAATCGCGGGGAAAGGGTGTCGGGCAGTCGACTAATTTTAAAACGCGTAAAAACGAACGTCTGATCGTCGTTGTGGGAAAAAAAGGACGGGAGAAAACGTAAAATAATAATACGGCACGAAACGTTCTATGGCAGAGAGAGAGTAGCGGTCCGACGCACCGTTTTCGGACGTTTATCGGATAAATGGCGGGCGGGTGTCGGGAATTATTTACAGCGCGAAACTTTCAATTGTGGAGAGAGAGTGGCGGTCCGACGCACCGTTTTCGGACGTGTATCGGTGAAACGGCGGTCGGTTATCGCAAATCATTTACCGCGCGATATCGAACGCGGTTATCAGCGTTGTCCGAAAACTTTATCTCTTGAACGTAGGAAAAGCGCGGTACAGACGCCCGTCGACCGATCATCGGTCGTCGGTTTTACTTTCCAGAAAGGCGACCCGTCGCAGTAGGGGAAAACGAAAACGGCCGAATTGAGAAAAGGTTTAGGGTAATAAATTCCGAAACCTATCTTAAAGGAAGGACGATAAAAACTTGACCGCGAATAGTGCCAATTACGAAGACGTACGACTCACTCGAGAATTTATATAAGAAAAATAAGAAAAAAACGATTGGAAGAAAAGAACTACTGATAACTTTTATTTTATAATAGCAGACTAGCTGTCCTTGGATACAGGTTCGCGTGAAAAGCTTTACCACCACCATAGCTGCCAGTGGAATACTGGTGAGGGTGAAAAGCTTTACCACCACCATAGCTTTTCCGCTACCATAGTGTTCTGGTACATACTACATTGAGTCCGGCGGAAGTAGATCTTTATCGGATATAACGATTAAAGTATTTTATCCGCCTCCGGCGTATTGAAGGGCGTTCGCAATCTAGTGGTCCTATTTACACTCTTTTCGGGTGAACAGTCTTTGACCGATCACGGTAGTACCAACACGCGGAGTACGCCTTCGGCGCACTCACTTACCCCAGTCGGGTTTCAGTGGAATACAGAAGTTCGCGTGAAAAGTTTTACCACCACCATAGCCGCCAATGTAATACCGGTAGCGCCCGTACTATATTTTTTAACCGTAACAACATATGCGTTCGAACAATTATCGTTTATAATATAAGCCAACGACCACGATTCGTATATAAATCATACGTATAATTTTACAGAGTCGAGATTTGTTACGTAGAAATATTATCGGTGACATATCGATATAGTGTATAACAATTATGAATTATTATAAGTATTTAGATAGTGTCAAAAAAAAAAACGGAGTATATAATATTAACTGTATAATAAACGATTAAATATATTAAATCAAAATATAAGTATTTTCAACGTAAAAAAAAAAAATAATAACTCGTAATAATATATATTATTATTAATTACGGTCGAAATCGGGCGGCTATAATATAATTCCGACGGTAATACGGTCGCGTAACGGGCATACGCGGACGTTCGAACGCCCGGCGTTCAATGCTCACGCGCGTATAGGAGAGCGCCGGATGATTAACGAAAAAAAAAAATCAATGCAAAAAACCGAACGCGCTCCGTCGCCGACGGATCGGGATTCGAACCCGGTTAAGGTTGGGTAATTTAACCGGGGCGGCGGCCGTGTTAACCGCCGTAAGGAAACCTGCCTAACCGGTCCCTAACCTAACGCCTAATTCCTACCTATCGAGTGCGCCACGGTGGCTGCTTGAATAATCGTCGAAAATCGGTGTATTTAAAGTGTTTCGCGATATCAAAAAATCCGCGAGTTACGGCGAAATATCGATCGTAACGGTTGGAAACCCGACCGCGAACGGTCCGAAAACCGTTTTCGACATTTTTAAAATAAAAAATACAGTAGAAAAAGCGATCGGGCAGCGAAAAACGACTCGGTTACGGTACGGCGATCGACGGCGGCGCGAAAAAAACGACGGCTACGCAAGAAATACGAACGGAAAAAAATACGTTACCGTCGTAAATCGCGGGGAAAGGGTGTCAGGTCGTCGACTAATTTTAAAACGCGAAAAAACGAACGTCCAATCGTCGTTGAGGGATAAAAAGGACGGGAGAAAACGTAAAATAAATATACGGTGCGAAACGTTCAATGACGGAGAGAGAGTGGTGGTCCGACGCACCGTTTTCGGACGTTTATCGGATAAATGGCGGACGGGTGTCGGGAGTAATTTACAGCGCGAAACGTTCCATGGCGGAGAGCGAGTGGCGGTCCGACGCACCGTTTTCGGACGTTTATCGGAGAAACGGCGGTCGGTTATCGAACCGTTATCAGCGCCGTCCGAAAACGTTATCTCGCGAACGTAGGAAACGCGCGTTACGGTCGCCCGTCGACCGATCATCGGTCGTCGGTTTTACTTTCCAGAAAGGCGACCCGTCGCAGTAGGGGAAAACCAAAACGGCCGAATTGAGAAAAGTTCGGACCCTAAAAATTCCGAAACCGATTTCAATCAATGGACGATAAAAACTTGACCGCGAAATGTGGAAGTTTTGAAGACGCACGACTCGCCCGAGAATTTATATAAGAAAAATAAGAAAAAAACGATTGGAAGAAAAGAAAACTGATAACTTTTATTTTATAATAGCAGATAAGAAGATAAGATTACAAAAAAATTACATATCCCATCAATTTTTCCTATTGCCACCAATAGCGTCATAAATAAAACAAGGATAGATACACCTAAAGCATTTGCTATCTCTTTTTATCTCGCTCGCTCGGGCAACACTGCTTAGTGAGCATTCCAGTTATCTTATAGTTCAATAACTATAACTTGTGATCAAAATACTATTGTCAAAAAAATAATAATTAATAATTCTGGAAAAATATCATTAAAACCAAATTGTTTAGCCACTCGGATCTCTGCAGACAGTCGGAATTCAACGAGAAGTTACAAAGACCACCCTGAGCGAAAGACGTACGCAATTCAATATTATGTTTACGAGGATTTATTGTAACGCGAGGCCTCTATCCCACGAGGGATTACGAGAAAGAAAAAGATTTTTTTTTATTTTCTCCCCGATTCGTAGACGATTTTTGGGATTTTAATAACTTCTAACTTCAAAGTTCAAAACGTTACGACGTTCAATAAACAATAGCGTTGACAGACTGTTAAAAAAAATTCGTTTGACCCCTACAACCCTCGAAAATTGTTATATAATGTAAAATATTGTTCGTACACGAACAAAAGAAGCTTATCCTTATGATTTTTATACAAGTGCACGAGCATAACAAATACTAACAACGTATTCGTAACCTGCAGCTGTTAAACTCAAAGTGCCAAGTGCTTGCCCAAATAATATTGTAAATGTAAATTAATAATTACTATAAAAATATTACAAAGTATTAACCTAACCTAAACCAAAAAGACATAATAACACAAATAACATCTGTGATAATAAAATGCACATTAACGTGTAAACTGTGTAGTGTGTGCACTGTGCACTACTCCTTCACACCATAGAGTAAGATAGAGACGGCGTTCCGTCAAAATTTTGACGCCGGGAAGGGTCTTGAAATCCAGTGTCACCATTTTATGTAACAAAAATACCGTAAAATAAATCACAGAAAATAATAAGTAAAAACAATTTATAAAATACCCTATTATTATAAATTTATTATATTAGACTATAGAGTGAAAGACTGTGTTAGTGTGTTATAGTTATTACTTTATTTGTTTATTACCATTATTGAGTTTTTAATAAATAAATATCATATGTTGGTATATTGTATTGTATAATTGTGTATTATTAATTATTATATCAATAATCAATGTACATTCTACATCACGATTTAAGATATATCTTAAAATCGTGAATCCTGATGATCATCAGTGGCGTATTTAGGATTTTGTCAAGGGAGGGATATGTATTTGGCGTTCTGCTACATATAACGCAACTAGGCATAATGGTAATAAACTAATAACTTAATAAATTTAAAATAACTTATAAATATATAAATATAATATAAACTATATATATTTATCTAATATAATAAAACGCTAACTCTGTCATGGAAGAGGTTTTTCCTTATATTCCGTATATAAATTCTACCGTATAATTAGGGCTAGGAATTTGTAGCATTTGCAGTTTTTTTTTATATATATATACTACTGCTACGCGTAAGTAAAGTTTAAATATACAAATTAATGTTGCATTTTTTTGCATTTTCTTATGATTTTCAATAATAAATACATTATTGATAGTTTTTATTGATTTAATAGCATTTATATACCATTTTAATCAATTATATGCATATTCAACGTTTTTATCGTAATACGTCTAAAATTTTATTTGTATTTAATATTTATATTTTATAAATTATAACAAAATTAGCTGAGGAACCAAAGCCTTACCACCACCATAGTTCTGCCAGTGGAATACTGATGGGGGTGAAAAGCTTTACCACCACCATAGCATTTCTGCTACCATAGTGTTAGGTTAGGTTCCGGAGGAAGTAATGCGCAAGCAGTTCCCTCCGGGTCGTCGATTAAACACGAAAAAAAAAAAAAGGTTAGGTTAAAAGGTTAAAAAAAGGTGCTTGATACTCCTGCCGCAACCAAAACTTTACCACCACCATAGTTCTGCTAGTGGAATACTGGTGGGGGTGAAAAGCTTTACCACCACCATAGTGTTAGGTTAGGTTAGGTTAGGGTACATTGAGTCCGGCGGAAGTAGTTCTATATCGAATATAATGATTAAAGTATTTTATCCGCCTCCGGCGGATTGAAAGGCGTTCGCAATCTAGTGGTCCTATGTACACTCTTTTCGGGTGAACAGTCCTTGACCGATCAACGGTAGTCCCCACGCGGAGTTCCCCTTCGGCGCACTCACTTACCCCAGTCGGGTTCCAGTGGGATACAGATGCGTGTACCACCACCTTAGCTTTTCCGCTACTATAGTTTTCGGGTGGAGAAGTAATTTCTTCGGGTACATTGAGTCCGACCGAAGTATATTTTTATGGGACAATGATTAAAGTATTATATCAGTCCTTGACCGATCAAGGTGGACCCTACGCCGAGAGCGTACTCACTTACCATTGTCGGACCACGATTTTCGTTAATTCTGATCCGGTGCAAAATAATTAAATAACGAAAAAATAAATTGTAATCATCTACACATTTCAAATTATATGTCAAATTCCCGCCGTTACTATCCATCGTTGATATTCGCGTAGATATAAAATGTTTTAGAACTAAACGTCGTTACAATATTTTCCAACTACCATTTGGCCGTATTTAAAACATCGGTTGATACTCGTTATCAAACACGATATTTATGATAAACTGTTGTCATTTTTGAATTAAAATGATTTTTTACATTACGGGTTTTTTCGTGATGTTATGATCGTTGAATTTTTTAATATATTTAACAAAACGCCAAGTGTAACGAAAAATAGTATATTACTACCATACAATAACGTTTACTCGGGACAAATTTTAAAAACATACCCTCGTGCTAAATAGAATTATTGTCAACAGAGTCAAACAGAAAGTTTAGTACTAATTATAATAATTATTTACACGGTTCATACTTAAACAGTTCTAAGAAACTTCTATATTTCTTTAGTTTATGCAAATGGCAAACGTGTCAAATCTACTGAATCACAAATGGCAACTGTCGATCGTATCCGATTATTACAGTATACTATCAAAATCAGTAATCTACCAACGATACAATAAATCAGGTATGAAAAACTAATGGCTAACGTTATCTTTTCTGTTTTTATGGTACGTTATAAAATACAAATGATGACCATTTATCAAACAGAAGAATTTTTCATAAATTTTATAGTTCATGTCTACCTTATTTTAATATATTGTTAAGAGAGCAATGATGTTATACAATATAAAGGTAAACGTGGATTATAATGTATTAACATAATATGTATGTAAATATTCTATTTAAAATTTATATAGTTTTTTTTAATATAATTATGTTTTTAGTTTAAACTTTAAAGAACCTAACATGTTTTTGGCAATCTTATAATTGGTGCGTTGAACCAAAGCATACACGCTGAACCATTAATTTATGAACTACATGTGTACTATCAGGTAAGAATTATTATTATTATTATTTTATTTTTTTTTTGTAAAACTTTTATATATGGTCCATGGAGATATTAGAAGACCAATGTGTGAACATTGTAAAACTGCAATTAGCAGGAAGCTGCAATAAATACAATACATAAATGCAAGACATAATCTGCAATAGAATTTTTGTAGGAAGCTGCAATAAATGTGTTAAAATCGCATATATTCGTAGATCTCGATAAAATAATGAAACTTTATAGGAAATATTTATGTTTAACTTACTGAAAAACATTTATCCAATGAACTACTTATTATAACAATTTAAATCATCAAATTATTTATCAAATAATTAATCAAACAATTTATCATCTAAATAATTAAATGAGTTATAGTATTAAACTGAACATTGATGGACTGCACCTCTTCCCATATAAGACTACCTATACTGTAAGGTGTGATTAATTTTTAAACATTTAATATATTAAGAAGTCAATAATAACTTGTGTTTGACCAACTTATCTTACGAATATAGATAAAATAACCGGAAAGAATTAAATTACCTTAATGCTGTACCTTCAACTACAAATTTAAGTCTATGAACTACCTGTGTAAATCTATACCATTGAATACAAATAATTGTTTAACGTTTAATATATTTTATTAAGTATGTAATATAAAGTAAATAATAATTTTTATATTTTATATAGTATGCAGCTATAAAAACACACCGCTGAGTGCTCGAATACATTGTTGGACCACTTCTACAGAAGCAGGAATTTCAAATTAACAATGTGATAAAATAATGAAAACGAAACTAAAAGACCAAAGGAGATTTATATCGGGTATGTAGAAAATATTTAATTAATTTTAATATAAATAGTAATTTTAATATAAATAGTAATTAATAATTTTTATATTTTATATTTTTATACAGCATACGGCTATAAATCACCACCGAGTGCTTCAGTTTGTTGTTGATGCACAACTTTAATTTCATATTTACAATGTGTTTCTTAAATTGCATAATATACAGTTCAAAATGTCAAGAAAATAATTATTTCCTATGAAAGTAGGAGTAAGTCACTCAAATTTAACTACCAATGGAAGACTATAATAAGTAATTATGTACTGAATAAAATGTGTCATAACAAATAAATAATTTTTTTTTCATATTATATATAGAAAATATAGAATGCAGTGTTGACGGCCAAAAAATTATTTGGAAGCATTTATATTAAAAAACCAATAGAATTTGGGTAGTATAACAAATATATATAATTTTTATTTTTCATTATAACTATATTTTTATATATGTTTACTCTTAACCTTTTGTCTAAAGTAGGAATTTATATTATGATTTTTTATTTATCTTTAATAAATGATTATTTTTGTGTTCTACCAAAAAAATATAGTACCCACTATATATTGTAATTATTGCAGTTTTTTGTTATT
>JAIUCT010000030.1:1495425-1559484 GCA_021307375.1 Tetraneura akinire
TATTAATAACGCTTTTGATATTCTTAATAGCAGAAATAAATTTTCTACAAAACCTTTTGGAAAATCAATATCAGACCAAACAATACAATTGTATACAAATTTTATAAATGAATTTATTCCATACATTAAAGGACTACACTTTTCAAATGGGAAAAAAATTATAAATTCTAATAGAAACACTGGCTTTATAGGTATGATATTTTCACTTAAAAATGCAATTAACATGTTTACTGATTTACATGAAAAAGAAAAACTAAATTATTTCATTACCTATAAAATTAGTCAAGATCATATCGAAACAACGTTCAGCGCTATCAGAAGTAGATTAGGATATAATAACAATCCTACATGCATTCAATTTAAAGCAGCATATAAACGTATATTAGTACACAATGCAATTGTTGGATCTGAATTTGGTAATTGCTCTATATTGGATAACACTAAAATATTAACAGTAAATTCATGTGTAAAAGAAAGAAAAATAAATGATAACTGGAAACCAGAAGTCCATCTCTTAGACCACGATTACTATGAATCTCTAATGAATATTTCAAAATATGTTGGACATGCATCACAATACATTGCTGGATTTGTAATAAAAAAAATATTAAAACACATTACGTGTCCTACGTGTCAAGCATCATTAATTACAAATGAAAATAAAAATGAAAATACTTTAATTTCTGTGAAGAATCGTGGTGGTTTAACTTTTCCCAGTAAAAATGTTGTACAGGTTTGTCAAGAAACAGAAAGAATAATTAGAAGCTATCCACCCACTTATTTCAATAATAACAAAAATAAATTATTTTTGCTGAACAAAGTTAAACATTATATGTACCAATTAAATAGTCAAATTTTTTCAAACTGCCCAGATGAAGATTCATTTTTAGATACTCACAAAGAACAAATAATTAAATTGATTGTTTTTAAATATACAGATATTCGCGTATTTCATGAGGTTAGAAAGGTAAATGATGAAAATATAAAATCAGGTCGTTCGAGATCTAAATTTACAAAAATGATACTCTTCAATCACGAATAATCAAAAATTCTGTAATATTATGTATATATGTATATATGTAAATAGTAAAAAATAAGTTAATTAAGTTTATGTAATTGTAATTGTTATGTATATTGTATATTTGTTTATATAACCATATAATTAACTGTAATATTGTATATATGTAATAATGTATATATGTATGTAGGTAATAAGTAAAAAATAAGTAAATTATTTTATTTTAAAAATGTTAATTAAGTTTATGTAATTGTATTTGTTATGTATATTGTATATTTGTAATAATGTATATATGTAAAATATAGGACTTTGAATATTTCGTAAAATTCACGTTTTTATGTATATAATAACTGATGTAAGTCTGTAATATTGTAATGAATATACTATATATTATGTGATATTTATGTAACTATGACTAAATTACTATATCGTACTTTCTTTAAAATTTGTTTAGTTTAATGTTTAGGGTGATGAATGTACATTAATTATATAGCAAGAGAATGAATATACACATAATTTTAATTAAAAATGTGTAATGTGAATAAGAGAAAGAAAATTTCAGCAGTTTTGCTTTTGATTATTGAATTTTTTCTTAAAAAAGATGGGCCCTGAGCAACATATGATATAATATTATGCATGGCTAAATACCAAGGTATGACAGCAACTCGAACTGCGCATGTGTCCTACGTCATCTGCCGAGGAAAATAATAACTGATAAGATATCATATATATATCATATATTTACTATTATTTTATTTATTTTTCACAGATATTTTTCATCAGAATGATAATAGCTAATTATTCATGGCTAAATTTAGCCATGTTATTATTTATATTTATAGTATTTATTATTTTGTTTTATATAATTTGTGAATTTACTATGATAATGATTGTTTATTTATTTGTAATAGTTCTATTTTGAATTTTCTAATGTTTGTACTATTATAAATAAATTATAATTTACTTTTATGTATTTATTGTAATTTTTGTTGCATAATAAACTTTATAATTATTAAAATTTGCGTATTCATTTAAACATGCCGTGGTGTTCTATATTAACATGTAAAAGTGGTAGCCGGTGCAAAAAATATATAACACCCGATTATGTAAGGTATCATCGGTTTCCTAAAGATAAGTCATATTCTAGAATTTGGGTTGAGGCTTGTGGGAAATCGAATCTTAATATTAAAAATGGTGAGATTTTCAATATTACATTTACATTTAGTTTTATATCTAGTGCTCTGTAAGAGCCTATTAGTGTTGAAATTGAAATACACTATTGAAATAAGTCTCTTTTACTATGAAATATATATTAGGTATATATGAAACAGAAGTATATCACAAATAAAATCAATTAATTTTGTAGATAAATATATATTTCAAAATAGTATATTTTAGTAACACAGTTTGTAATACAGTTTTACATAACATAAATTCTTTTTTATTTATATGAATATATTAAAATTTAATACAAATAATAAATATACTAAAACTAGATACGTACAAAATAAATATACTTAAACTAGATAGGTGCAAAATAAATATACAAATATAAATAATTCTCAAAAATAACATTTTATTATATTTTTTTCAAAGCTTATATTTGTTCATTACATTTTGAACCTGGTGCTTATTTTAAGCCATTAATACAAAATATGCTTAAATATTCACCAAGACGTCAACGGAAATTAAAACCAAACGCCATTCCTACATTAGATATAATGTGTAATACAAGTAGTGTTTGTGAAATAGGAATTAAGGATGAAGATATTGTAAATAAACAATTAGAAATTACTGGTTTTACAAATACTGAGTAAGTTTAATATTGTTTAAATTTTATTTTCCATTAACAAAGTATACTAAAATAGTAATAACTTCTTATATCATAGTTTTATAAAAATATATATATTTATTATAGAAATAATGATATTAATAAAATTATATCTTCTGATCTCAGTACTATAACTGTAAGTAAAGAAATGTGTGAAGAACTTGGTGTTAATTGCCTACCTAGTGACGAGTAAGTTATAAAATAAAAATAATGTTTGTTAATGACTTTAATTTAATTAACTAAAAACTATATTTTTTATCTAATATATTTAATTTTAAATATTATTACACCATATTTTTGTTATTAGCATACTAAATAAAGAATTAATAGAAAAATACAATGCTGCTGAAATAGAAATTCAAAGGTATTAGGAATTAGGATAAATATTTAAATGTTGCGCGCTATTATGTTTGTGATTTTTATGTTTAATGCATGTTTATTGTTATTTACAAATCACAATTTTATAATATATACATATTTAAATACAATAATCACATAATACATTATATTTATTTAATACTTAGTTATAGTTTAGGTCAATCCAATTACTCAATTACAACTCAACATATTTTTAATATGTTTTATATAAATATACCTATATGTAATTATTTGACTAGCACTGAAACTGTATATTTTATTATATGTTATTAAGGAAGTAAAATAATTGGTAAGTAAGTTTGTGTAATTTATAATAATGTTATGTCTATGTTAGTTTAACGCTTAGTACAAATTGTAATAACATTGTGAACAAATCAGTGCTTTGGGGCTTAAAATAATTAATAATTCAATTTATTAAACATTTGTCTAATGTATATTATGTTATATTAATATTTAAATATAGATTAAAAAATAATTTATCTAATGTTAATAAAGAATGTAAGGAACTTAAATCTATTATTAAAAATAAAGATAAAGAAATTATGGTAATTTCCGATGAGCAAAAACAAAAAGAAATATTTAATTCTAAATTTAAAGATAAATTATCACATTTATTTACAAATACACAAATAGATTTATTATTAAACAAAAAAAAAAAGTATATAAGTGGACACCAGAAGATATATCAAATGCCATTACTTTACGGAGTGTATCACCTAAAGCATATCGCTACCTTCGACAAAAAAAAAACTATCCATTACCTGGTAAATTTGTTAAAATGTTTAATACATAGGTAAACATAGCCATGATATAAACTATATTATAAAACCTAATATTTTGTCTAGGTCTCTCAACATTAAGAGCATGGGCGGTTAAATTTCCTGTTACTGAAGGTATATTATTAGATGTTATACTTCTTCTAAAAAATAAAGGTGAAATATCAATTATTTTATTATTATTACTGATGTTTTCTATTTATAAGATATACCTATATATTATATTACTATAGGATCAGATATGTCCAGAAATGACAAAATAACTGTTTTGTCATTCGATGAAACATATGTATCCCAAAAGATATGCTATGATAAGGGAGAAGAACAAATTGTAGGTCCACACAAATGTGTGCAAGTAGTAATGGCTAGAGGTAATTAATTTTTAAATATAGGTAATCATTAATATTTTTCATTTAATAAAATTTTAACTTGTAGGTCTTCTAAGTCAGTGGAAACAGCCAATATTTTATGCTTTTGATACCCCCATGACACAAGAAATTTTATTTGAAATTATATCAAAATTAGAAGATATAGAATTTAATGTAATTGCACTTGTTAGTGATATGGGGTCTTCAAATATAGGTCTTTGGAAAAAATTAGGAATAACACCATCAAAACCTTTTTTTGAAAATCCCATTACACATGCTAGAGTGCATGTATTTGCGGATGTCCCACACCTGTTAAAGTTGATTAGGAATCATTTTCTCGACCAAGGATTTATTCTCCCCGATGGAAATAAATACATAGGAAAACAAGTAATTCTTGAATATTTAAAAATTGCACAAATGTCAGACTTTCGATTAGCCTATAAAATTAGTGATCACCATGTCAATGTTATTGGCACACAAAGGCAAAACGTTAAATTAGCAGCTCAATTATTTTCATGTACATTATCAAAAGCGATTAGTTATTGTGGTGAAAAAAAATTGATCGAGGGATACAATTGGGAAGAGGTAATATTAAATATTGAATAAACATGCATAAATAAGTAAACTAAATCTAAAACTAAAACTAACTAAATTAAAACTATTTTAAAAGGCTGCTGTGATTATTAAGCTTATTAATAATGATTAATAATTATTAATGATTGGTTTGATTTATTAAACACCCAACTACCTGTTGATAAATTTACTAAAAGCTATGGATTAGACTTAAAACATCAGAATCAATTGTTATATAGAATGAATGAATTTATATTAAATATGAAAGTACATGGACATAAAAAAATATTTATTTTATTAGATTATAAGTATTTATAATTCCAATTAATAAAACTGTTCACTCAAATCGCTCAGTTATAACTTTTTGCCCGCTTTATGCGTACTTTCCCGGTATTATTTTACGTTTACCTTTATTTTACTTATGGACTAGTCACTATGGGTAATTATTTTCATTGTATTAACAGACATAGAGTTGTGCAGTTGATTATTTTATTTATTTATTTTATTTTTATACGTGTATACTGTAGTCTGTATTAGGTACTGTATATTGTGTACTTATATATTTAAACACTAACATTAATACCTAAATTAAAAGAACACATATCTAGTATACGAACTATAATAGAAAACAAAAATGAAAAAAAAAGTCTTAAAGAAATAAAAAAGTTTCTTGATACAATGATTGAACAAATGCAATTACGTTTTAATAAAAAATCAGTGGAAATAATAAAACTAAGTGCCTTATTTGAATCATTTGAATCTTTAATTACAATAAATGAAAATGACTTGTCAACATTATGCTCATACTTTCATAATCTTATAGCAACAGAGGTCTGGGCAGATCTAAATTCTTTCAAATATGTAGCAAAAAATTTAACAGAAGAAAATTCGATTAAACATCCATTAAAATATATTTATTAAGCTAATATAGGGTATGAAAATTTATAGAAAACTTGCAGAATGACTAATGCCTAATGTGTATACCAGTTTCAACAGCTACTGCCTGGTCCTTTAGTACAATGAACAGAATAATGAATAAAATCAGAAATTGAATGGGACAAGACACATTATATAATTGTATGAAAATCAGCATAGAAGGACCATTTGAACTAAATGATAGTACTGTTGGTGATATTATAGATTTGTATGCTCGTTAGAAACAGCACCGAATTCATTTAATTTAATAAAAATAAGATAACTATAATAACATGTTTTACAAATGTATATATTGACTTGTTTTCAATATTAATAAAATAAAATAATATATAAATAAAAGTTTTTCTTATAGATTTTTTTGGACCCCGAAAATTTACAATACCCCTCCGACTAATAAAGTCTGAAATAAACACTGTAGGGGATAATATTCCTATATTATCAGCACACATTATTTTCAATTTTCTTGGTGGTGAAAATTCTACCGGTGTTACATAATTACGCTTCCTAAAATTAAATTATAAATTATTTCTTAAATTTTTATGGTACACGAATAAAAATTACATTAGTATATTATATTATTAATTATGTACCTACATAAATACATATACAAATATAATTTTATAGTTATGTATATGGACATATTTTATTTATAATATAAAATTACTTAGGGGTAACACAGTTTTGAGACTCATTACATAATTTGTCTAAATCATTGACCATGGATTCAGATTGATAATTATGTTGAATTGATATATTTGGTTTACTGAAAATAAAATACACAATTTATTGTCCATGTTCACAAAGTAAAAATAAATATAAAAATAAAATAATACCAAGGAATAACATCTCTCTTCAAATATCCATTCAATTCATAATCATCTGGTGAAAAATGATCAGAACATACTTTATATGATGACAAACATAATGTAATTCCACAAGCAATCTTCCAAAGGTTCTTTCGAGATTCATCTTTAGGAAACCTACATAAATTTGTTTTCATATTAGGATTTTAAACTTCCATAGTAAAGTACTTACGAGTGAAATTTTTTTTCTGTATTTGATTCATACCGTATACTACATACTACACACTGTCTAACCATTTTATTCAATTATATTATATTATAATTTAAAAAAATGAATACTACAGACTGCCTAGTCACAAGTTACAAACTCACAGGTCACAGGAACAATACTCGTATAGTCGCATTGAAAAGAGATTCAGTTGGATATAGTTTTTTGTTATCATAATACAATAATTATTATCATATACCATAATTTCTGAAACATAAAATATCGCGCATAACTTGAATTTGTTCTGCGCATGTGCAAAGTCCCCGGATTAACCCGAGCAGTGCACTCACGCAAGACCAGTTGAACTACACCCACGCCCTGTCTATTAGTATAAGGTCTATGGAATAATAGCGTCATATTTGATACCCGCGCTGTAGCGTTGTGTTGTAGTGTTTCTTATATCGCTTCCCGTACTATCGCCGTTGTACTTGTAGACGCTGATGTAGGTCCCCACTACCGTGTTCACGTCGCTGCCGAACGATCACTGGATTATTTTCCTATGCACTGGCAGTTACACTTACAATGTTCGATTATATGTGCTGGTGTGTTTAGTGTGCTACAGTTGTCAGTTTTACAGTACTTCAGTAATTATTATTATAAATTATTAAATTATATTATAATAGTGCACTCTCGGATTTTGTTTCGTTTTACTCCCTCTGCTCCCAACGGTTGCACCTACCGATAATTACCCGTTTAAATTTTATTGTTTGCACGTATAACCGACGCATTATTTAATATTAGTATCGCCGCGTACGGTTTTTGTGATATCGTGTAAAACCGGCGACAATAATAGTACAATTTTCGGTTAGTGTTTCCGTTGCCGTCTAGGTTAGTTTTTGGGGTTAGAGTAAGAGGAACTTGCAGTTGGCGTTGCTCGCGCATTCTCGTTTTGCCGTAATTTTCACGATTTACGACCAACTGTAGTTGTGAAACAATAAAATACCGTATTATTATAGTTCTCGTATATTCGTGCCATATGATATTTTTACCGAAGTATTTTAATGGCAAATGCCAATTACCAGGTAATATATCAGTACTTTAGTAGATAGTTTAGGTGACGGAAGAACCGATTTTAGACATGTTAATGTTCCCCCCACCACTTTATGTTCGCGACGTCTAACGGCCATTTTTAACTAACTGATACAGTGACACGTTCTTTCGGCTAATTTGTTTATTAGCTGCGGTGTAGAACTGTAGTTTATAGTGTTTTTTGTTCAACATGCATGAATGTATTCAGTATATTGATATTTTATAAATACTAAATAATATAATGTATTCCTCTTTGAGTATGTAAATAGTGTTCTCTTTACTTAAATTTTTGTGCATCTATTTTGCGTCATCATGGAAGAAGGAACATCTAATAATGCCAATGGTAGCGTATATTTATTAAGTATAAAACTTGATTCATTAAATTTGTTGTATACAATTTAAATTCCTCTTTTTCATTTTTAATAATATTAACGTAATGTCATATTTTTATTTTTATTTTCATAGTTACAAAATCCAACAGCTTCTTGAAAAAAATGGAAAATTTTTTACCCTTTTTGAAAAAAATAATAGATTGTAGTCATCAATTGAAAATCACAGACGATAATTTACAGAAGTTGCTTATATTGTACGAAATGACGGAATCTAAGAAGTTAGTATCAATTTGTAATTTGTTATATTTTAATGTACAGCTTTCATATTAATATTTGTATCTATCAATTCTAATTATTATTTACTAAGATTGGTTGTTACTAAGATGATTTTAACAATCGAGTCTAATTTGTTTATTAAATAATAAATGTTAATTAAATGTGTGTTGTTCCAACGTCTAAATTGGTAAATTTAAATTTTATGTGCTTTTAAAATCATTATATATTAACAGACTGAATATGATAAATAATATTTTAAAGAATATATTAAGATATAGAACAGTATTTATCTATTATAAGTTGCTGTTTTTCTATATAATATTATTACTAACCTTTTGTTTATTAATATTATGCATACAAATTGCATGGCTTGTATTGTATAGTAATATCACAGATAACATAAAACCAGATAGCCGACTCTTTCATTTAGTGATAATTCGACCTCCCTCAGATCAGGCTGCCATATACAATAAATTAAATTACAGTACATATTTTTCTACAATATTATTATTATTGTATCCACTATCCAATAACTTTATGACATGTATAGTGTGGTTAATGCAAATTACAAATTAAGCTCTTATATATTGTTTAGTCGGTGATTATCTTTGGGTTGATCTTTATTCTTTACTTACCAGACTAACTTCTTAATTTATCAGGGAATAGATGACTTTTTTTTATATAAGTTTATATACTCAATATAACAATATGTTTATAATATATATTATTTACACTTCAGAAAGTACAAAGTAGAGACTCCATTACTCATTATTCAAACTATTTTCTTATGCTTATTCATTACAATTTTTAAGCTTTCTAGTATGAAAAAATAATATTAAAGGAATCATCAATAATATTTGATAGATGGATATTCAAGAATAATATTGCAAATATTATATATATAAAAAAAACACAACTTTTGGTCTATGGTATTAGGCATAAGCCATTTTATTAAAATATTCAAACACAAAAAAGGAATTTTTAGGCTATGCAACATAAGTAATATAAAATGTTAAACACTTTTGTAGTTTAAAAAATATTGATTTTAATTAAAATCATATTCTTATATTACATTATATTATTCTAATATATACATATTTAAAGAGGTGAGTGAATAAAAGTGACTTTGTAAAATGGTATTTAGTTCAATCTATGATTGTTACAATTATATTCAGATTACAAATTTTAAAAAAATTGAAGAATTTAAATAATTTTGGATTTAATTGTTGCCTCCAGAAAAGTCTTGAAATTTATTCATTTTATCAATTCACCCCTTCATTTGTTTTATCAACATATCATCTTGGAACAAAATTGCAATGACAGGATACACTAAACCTAAAAATATGTATGTGTATATATATGTTACATACAAAGTCCGAATTTGTACATTTCCCAAAGTGTACATATTTGTTGTACAAAGTAGATACTTTGTACAAATCATGTTGTACATTTTGCAAATTGTACAAGAATTGTTGTACAAATTGTGAAGTGTATATTATTTTTGTTGTATAAAGTAGATACTTCAAAATAACTAATATATTATAATAGGTATTCCAAAAATAAATACCTAAGTAAAAAAAAAAAAAAAAAAAAATTTAGTTTACATATTATATATTATTTTAAATTAAATATCAGACTATTTAACTTTTTTAACTATACTTTTATTTAATACATTTGTATTTTACAATTACTATCTTTTTTACCATAACTATATTATTATTTTAACTATAAATTGATGTATTATATGTAATATAGTATATTATTATACCTCTGATATTTCATTTAAAATAATATATACTATGTAAACTAGTTTTTTTTTTTTTTGTACTTATTTGTTTTTGGAATACCTATTGGCTATTATAAATAATATATAATAATAATAATATATAATAAATACGAGTATATTAGTTATTTTGAAGTATGTGTAATAGCTGGGCATAGATAATAGAAGACTATCTATGTAGCTGGGCGCATAGTAAACAGTAAAAATCAGTGATGTACATTTAAGAATCTCATAAAAAAAATTTTTTTCCCCTCTCGGTGATGACACTGAACTGAGGGAGGTTTTACTTTTTTTCCATTTTTGTTAATTACATGGGCAGCATAGGAAAAAAAAAAGAGTCGGCCATCTGGTTTTATGTTATCTGTGGTAATATCACAGCCTGAATACTCTCAATAATTAACATTGGGAAGCATACTTATCACTAAAAACGTGTCGGCCATATTCTTATTTAGCAATCAGTGTAACCACATTATAAAATGTATTGAAAAATATAAAAAATACAAGATTTTGTCATCAAATTATTTTATTAGTCTAATTCTCATAAAAATTTAAAATATAATAATAAAGCATAATAATAATACATACGTTATTATAATATACATTAATTTTTTATAAGCTTAGATTATACAAAGTTATAAATGTTTTAAAATTGTTAATTTTCTATTTTGACATTTTCTTTTTGAAATTAGTTCATTATTTAAAAATTTTAATGATGAAAAAATTCTAAATCTTACATATAATTTTAATAATAATTCTTCTTCTCGAGCTTTTACTGTCCTTGAAGGACTTTCGCTGCCTCTACTACTTTTTTCCAACTATCTCTATCAATGCTGTCTTCTAAAGTTAATCTCTAGCGCACTTGTTTAGATCTTCTTTAACCCTGTCTATCCAGCGCTGTCTAGGTCGACCCCTAGGTCTTTTTCCATTGATTTTTCCTTCCAGAGCTTTCTTTAGAATACCATTTGATCTCCATACATGACCTGCCCACTCAATTCGTTTACTCATAAGGTACGCGTTGATACCGGGTTTTTGATAAATTTGTTGTACTTCTACATTAGTTCTTCTTCTGTACACTTCATTTTCTAGTATAGGTCCATAAATCCTTCTAAGAACTCTTCTTTCGAAGCAGGCCATTTTTTCCTCATCTCCTTTAGTAGTTGACCATGTTTCACATGCATATGTTAGAACTGGCCGTAGGAAACTTGAGTACAAGCGTTCCTTTGATCGTCTAGAGAGGAGCTTTGACTTGAACAATTTTTCCAAAGCGTAGTAAGCCTTATTAGCGGCTGATATCCTAATCTTAATTTCATTATGCATGTTATTGTATTGATTTATGTTTGCCCCAAGATATTTGAAATTTTCCACTTGTTGGAAGGTATAGTTTTCTACTACTAGGTCCGAGATATCTCTTGTTCCCCTAGTCATGACTAAATATTTGGTTTTATCCTGATTTACTTCTAGACCCATTGGCTTTGCTGCTTTTAACAAATCATTAGTTCTTATCGCTACATCTTGTCGCGTACTGCCTATTATAACTATATCATCTGCATAGGCCAGGAGTGTACTATTTGACAGAAACTCCAAGCCTTGTCGTATTGGCATTGACCTGATCACTTTCTCAAGCGCTAGGTTAAAAAGAACTGGCGACAAGGCATCACCCTGTTTGAGTCCTGTGCTAACCTCAAAACTGTTAGATGTACCGTTGCCAAACTTCACTTTGCACATTGTATTCGTATTGCATGATTTTATGAGATCGATAAGCTTTATTGGTATTCCAAATTCTTCTAGGGCCGCCCACAGTTTATTCCGAACTATGCTATCGTAAGCCTGCTTGAAGTCAACAAAGCACATGTGGACATCCTTTCCGAATTCATAAAATTTTTCCATTATTTGTCTGATTGTGAAAATATGGTTAGAGGTGGACTTTCCTCTCAAAAAACCACTTTGATAGTCTCCTATTAGATCTTTTGAATATACCTCTAATCTTCGTAATAATGCCAGTGATAGGATTTTGTAGCATGAGTCTAAAAGCGCAATTCCCCGGTAATTGCTTGTATCCATAGGATCGCCCTTTTTGTATATGGGACAGATAACGGCTATTTTCCAATCTTCAGGTATTTGGTTAGTATTCCATATTTCTTTTAGTAGTCTGTGAATATTGGTCACAAGTTGTTGAGTACCAATCTTTAATAGCTCAGAATTGATATTATCTTCACCGGGGACCTTGTTGTTTTTCAGTGTTGCGATTATATCCTTTACCTCCTCGCGGTTAGGTTCCTCTACAAGAGGTTGTGCCGTATGATAGATCATATTTACACTTTCTTCTCTAACTCCTTGATCGACATTTAAGATGTTTTTAAAATGCGCTTGAAACTTCTGGATGATGCCTTCTTCATTCGTTATCAAGTTTCCATCATTATCCTTGACCATACGAGTCTGAGCTTTAAAACCTTTCTTTATCGATCTGCATTTTTTGAAGAACAACCTTGGGTTGTGCCTATGTTCCTCTATTTTTTGAATAAGTCCTTTTTCCGCTTCTCTTTTTTCCTGTCTCAATATTTTGCTTGCAGCTTTTTTGTTTTTAACAAATTCTTCTATATTGTCAGGAGATGGGTCTTGTATCATTTTTAATCTTGCTTTTTTTAATAATAATACTTGATCAAAATTTTTACATGGATGATTAAAAGGTACATTATAAAAAGCATCTTTAAGTTTGATACCTACATTTTATAATGATATAATGGGAAAATGTTCTATAAATATATTCTCAAGTTCAAAAATATAATCATGAAAATCATTATGTGGCATTTGAAGATTTCCAAATGTTGTTTTATTTTGATTTTCATATGCTTTGAAATAGCATAAGAGAAATGACTTATTTAATTTTGTTTGACTATGTCCATATTTTATACATACTTCACAACTATGTTGTTTTAAGCATTTACTATATAAATATCCGCAAACATATTTGGAACACAAAATTTAATTTAAAACGACAACAAATTACATGAGACAATACAGAAAATGATCAAAATCAAAAGATCATAGTACGCCAGACATAAAATTATAAAAATTTAAAATAGTTATCATTTATGATATTCTTATCATTCACGAAATGCTAAATGAGAAAGCCGTTCGATTTTTTGTTTACATCGAAGTGTCCTTTCTGATTTAATCTATTCTGTGGTAATATTATCTACTAATGACTAGCATACTTTATTAACCATTAATAAATTGATAATTAGGATTTTCTGAATTAAATTAATAAAATCTATGTTTATATTTAATTTTGTAGCATTTATGGGTAGGGTATAAATTTAAAAAAAATAATGTATAATTATAACTTCTGTACCTACTGAATAAATTTTATAGAATTAAAAGTTCATATTTATAACTAGAGTATTAAATATTGTTTTAATAGAATTTTTTAAATGGTCCATGTTCATAGTTGGTATTCCATTAGTATATTTCTAAAGAATTTTATATTTTAAATAGTCTTTCATGTATATAATTTAAGTAATATAACATTAGATTTTAGATAACTTACCTACATGACTATGTTTAAATTTGTATATTTATGAAGTATAAATTGAAATTTAATCCGAGATTCTTGATGTTATAAATTTAAATTTTCACATTTTATTTTAAGCATAGTTTTTTAGGTCCTAGATAAAAATCATTGTGTTTGAGATTGAATTTTGATTTTGATTTACCATGTGGTTTATGGTAATTATTTTTTAATATTGAAAAAATAACTATTTTACTATTATTTTTATTAATTTATTTTGATGTAAATAAATAATTATTCATTTAACTAATATAGTATATATATTTATTTTATGAATCCATTGTAATAAATATTCTTACTTTGTTTATACAATTGCGTACCCACGGGGGGGGGGGGTTCCAAATTCTATAATCAATGATTATACCTAATAAAAAAAATAACATTTATTTTTAATACAGATTATACGTATATATATTTTTCATAAGTAATATAAGTAGGGCCCGGATTTCAATGCATATTTTTTGGTCGTTCTTACACAATACTTTCTAAGTACATAATTAGTTTCATATAACAAGGGTTTCAAAGCTATAAATTTTATTTTGCATTTTTTTGCATATTTCAACGTTTTTTCATTTTTAGAGCATTTTTAGCATTAATTGGTCATATTATTGGTTTTTAATGCATATATATGTTCAATATACGATACAATTTAGCCTATTTACGTATATATTCAAAATATTATCTAACGATAAATTATTATTGTTTAATGCAATGCTCAAAATTTAGTAAGTACCATAGTCTTAGGTACTAGGAATTTAAATTTTACATACATTTTAATATATAATTTGGTATTGGTATGTTTAAAATGAATAATAATTCTCCTAAACGGCCAAAAAATATGCATGTCAGCATTAAGTCATTTAAAATTTTCATTTTATTTTTTAATAAAATAATAAGTAATAATTATATCTTATTTATAAATTACAAATGGAGTAAAAAAATATACCAGGAATTTTAAGATCATTTTTGTGGTTATATTTTATGATACACATTCAATTTCACACTAATTATTCGTTTTACTAGAGTTTTATATAATTTGATTATTATATAGTCAGAAATGATATATAATATAAATTATGCAGTATATTTCATTATTAACTAAAATTGTTCAATACTTACTTCTTTTAATATTTATACTTATTATATTTACAGCCTCATTTAATTTAAATTCCATAGTTAATCTTTGTAAATAACAATTTGTCTATCCTAACTTTTGCTTTATCTTTATCATCTATTTGTTAGCATGAATGCAATTTCTATCTTCTAATTTTATTACTAGAATTATAGTATTATATTATTATACCTTGGTGAGAGGTAGAAATTATGTTAAAAGAAATTTGGTAATATTGCATTAACTAATTAATTGGCATTGGGCATTTAATTTTTTGGTACTTTTCTGTTATCCCTACTACTGCTCGATGCCGCGACTACTGCGACAACTCAATTTTATTATCTCGACTACTATAGTACCACAGATTATGTGATAGTACTATCCAGATATATGTATTTTAATACAATATAATACACATGAATTGTCATTTATATAATAATGTATATTAATATTATAATATATTATAATATTTTATTTAATTAATTAATGACATATTATAAAGATTAATAAGGAATAAGTTGTTTTCAAGTGGAAGGGACGATCGCTACGCCTGCCAGCTTAGCTCGCTTCCTCTTATCGCCAAATAAATATATCAAACCTAATACCTAAGACCTAGCCCATCTTTGATACTGGTACGGATAGTACCTAACTTGTACCATATGATCAAAAGTGTGTGAAAAAAAATATATGCTTCCAGGAATTGTGTGTTCGGCGTGGTAGTCGAGTTAACAGGATTGAGAGTCGGGGTAATAGGGATAACAGAAAAGTATCTTTGTATTGTCATAATGATTTTAACTTCTCATTTTTAACCACAAATTGCATAATTTATTTCCATCATATTTATAACAATTTATGATTGACTCTGATGTCTGATTGGTATTATTATTGATTATACTACGTTTCAAGAGAGAAGGTACACGATTCGCGCATCCAACTGACGCCGTCAACAGCGCGGAGGCCCGATTTCCCCCACTTCTTACCGCCCGACGGCTCGCCAAATCAATTATACACCCCGATAACTTTGAGTGTTACGTAGTTAATGTTGTAAACAATAGTCGCCGTTTAAAATTTTAAATTATGTACGTAGGTAGAGCTACGTATGCAAACGAGTCGTTGCCGACCGTCGCCTGAACGTTTTACGATCGTAAACGAACGGGCGATATTGGTGGGATATGCGCATCGGCGGACGAAAAATCGTGTACCTTCTCTCTTGAAACGCAGTATATAAATATTATAGATAGGCCACTGCAATAGAAAAATATGCTACGCGAAAATAATCGGCTGCCGCTGCAGAGCGCTGTGTGCATTTAATTAATTACATTGGGTAACGTTGTAATCGCTAGTAGTCACCTCTGAGCTCTGACCAGCAGCAACAGTTCCAAATTTCAATAATATGTTTATTAAAGAATTTTACTGTTATTTCGTATTTACCATTTGTCCATGGAACGTGATATAAATATACTTACATTATTCTATATTGGTATTTACTTATTTTACGAATTATTATTAACTAGCTGATATTTTGGTACTTAGTAGTTCAATCCCCTCACTCTAAATTGTTTTAAAAAACATACAGATATAAAATAAACATATAATAATTATAAATAATAGAAATAATACAATAATTATTACCAATATACAGAAATTATATAATTTATTGATTATTTATGATCGATTATCTATAATAAATATTGTTTAATGTGTTTAATCGTGTCTCTGCTCTCAGATACTTTATGATAAAACGAAAATACTTTACCAATATGGAAAAAAAGGGGGAAAAATATAAATATATTTATGAAATTAGAAAATAGTTTGATTATAATATCTAAGATGTAACAAATTAACAATGTATAAAGTATAATTAAAATAAGGAAGGGACTATTTTAAAATATATTGATTACGAGTTTACAAAAATAGTCCATTGTACAATAATATACAAATACAAATACTAGAATACGACTAAAATACGTGTGTGAAGTTGGCTCTCCGACTTTATGGTAACCCGTTCAAACCTATGCCAATATTTTGCAAGTTAATTGCAACTAATTGCAATTTGGTTTTTAGAATTCGCAAGTGCATATTTTGGTCAAAAATTAAAAAAAACCAATGGAAGGGCCAACTTCATGCAGCCCTTCCACTTTGTCCTATCCGGTCGAAAATGGTACCCATGGATCAGTCTCGATTTGCAAGTAATTGCAAGTCCAATTTCAGAATTTGCAAGTCATCCCTTATCTCTCAAATCCTATTTTTTTAATACCGTGAAGTTGGCCCTTCCACTTTGTCCTAGCCTGTCGAAAATGGTACCCACGGATCAGTTTCGATTTAGAATAATATATAATTTTACTGTAGAAGTTGAAACAATAAGACATCTTCAAGGTTAATTTTTTGATTTAAAATATTAAAAAAAAAAAAGTAGAATTTGGGTAATTTAGTTATTTCTATTTTAAATACTTAAATGGCGAGTATGATAGTACCTATTTTTTGTTAATTTTTAAAATAATTAATACCTATATACAAAAGTTTTTAATTCTTATTTTTTTTTTTTTTAATAGTTATTTTTCATTTTTTTTTAATCTCAATTCAATGACTCATGGAAGCTGACTACTATATTATATAAATGTAATGAAAATATAAAATACAAGTATTTAATAAAAAATTTTTATATACAAAGCAAAAAAATTCAAATATGTATATCTGCGAATAAAATATAATAATTCGGATTTAAGTTCGGGGTCTCGCGTTTATAATTTGCACATACAGGACCTCGCAAATTATAGCGCCGGCAGGGCCGGATTTACCTAAAATGCGCCCCTAGGCTAATAAATAACGGGCGCCCCTTTAATACTTAATATTTTATTAGAATTAGATGGTAAAACATTAAAAAAATTATCGAGCTTTTTCATTTTTATCATTATATCATTATGTTTATCGTCTTTTTCTTTTTGGAATTTTCTTCTTTGTGCACCACTTAATTTATTATCTGACATTATTATATATAATTTTTAAAGAGCACCTGTATACAAAAACTATAGTCAACAGACTAATGAGTAATGAGCATAACCAATCACCAGTATTGAAAATATTATAAATAGATAATAATATCATCGTATACATATAAATATATTTATAAGGGTATTTAAACGAACAATATTATTTTATTATGGAATGTTCATATGATATTAATTTGGCTATTCCGGGCTATTTTTATAATTACATAAAATCGAACAACTTTTAATATACATAAATAAACATTATTTTATTCTTAATATCTGTATTTTAATATTATCAATTTATCATTAATTATAAATACTATTTATATAGGTATTTATAAATAATAAATTTATAATCAATGATATTATGTAACTATATCTAATGTCCAATAATATTTTGTATATGTATAATTTATTCAATTTTATTTTAGTAGATGTAGTAGAATAGTAGATAGTGGCGGGGTATTTTTTCTATTCTCGATAGTGACTATATTATACGCGTCACATACAAAAAAAAACACACATCATTGTAAGAATAGTACATAAAATGAAAAGTCCTGCCGGCCCGGCGCCCCCTACTGACGTGACGCCCCTAGGCTATAGCCTAGGTAGCCTACTCCTAAATCCGGCCCTGAGCGCCGGCACTGCTATAGTGAATATACTATATACTCGTACTATATAAGTTGAAAGGCTTCAGGTTGAGAATTGAGATATAGTCCTTTTAATATAATTAAATCAATGATTACTAGTTAATATAACTATTAAAAAAAAAAAAGATGAGCTGATACTCCTGCCGCACAGGATATGGTTGTGCGAATCATAGCGTTTAATTTTACTTAGAATTTGAATGCAATGATAAACCATTGCATTCGAAAAAACGATTCTGAGCGAAGTTCAGTCAGATTATAACTTTCGTTTGAACTAAAAATATCAACTTAAAACAGCTATAAAAAAAATTGAGATTAGTGATTTTTCTAATATTTTAGTATGATGTTAAGTAATATGTAAGTATACTTCAGTAAAATTTTCAGACCCTAATGCTAGGTTTACACGTGCATGTTTGTTGTGGCGCCAGTATGTACGCCAGTTAATATTTCTCGCCAGTAGCTGTTTACACAGTTGCGCACCAAACTCTCGCCATTTCATTACGTTCGTTGTAATATTGTGCGACTTTTGTCCCGCCGTGTTTGGAATTTTGAATTATTGAAATGTCGACTCAAAAAGAATTACATTTTCGTCATGCTTGTCAAGTAGTATTAAAATTATTAATTGAAGATATGAAATCGGATTTAGAAAAAAAGAGTAATCAAAAGAAAAGGGTATGGGTAAGGAAGTGGATTGCTAGAAGACAACATTTTGGAGCATCCAATATCCTAAATTGCTAATTTTATCAAACATTATATACGTAAGAACGAGAAATTTACGAAATATTCGAAGTCCTATATTTTGTAAAAAATTTAAAAAACGGTTCCTTAATTTTACCATATATAGTAGCGATTTGAACACCCAAAAAAATTTTCAAGTCTCTATCTATAAAATTGCCCGAGTTATCGAGAAATATAGAAATTGAATTCGTCAAAATTTCATTTTTCGTGAAAAATGCCGTTTTTTCGTCATTTTTTCGAAGTTTTTTCTACCGCTTATAGTCAATTTTGAGAAATTCAAAAAATGACCTAAGTAAAGTACCAACTACATCCACTTTGCTACCGGAAACATACCCTATTCGTGAAAATCGGAGCATTATTTCGGGTAGTATTTTTGTACAAAGACATAAAAAAAAAAAAAAAAAAAAATCACACATTGTAAAACCAATACATTCTTCGCTTCGCTCAGAATCTAAAATAAGAATTAAAAACTTTTGTATATAGGTATTAATTATTTTAAAAATTAACAAAAAATAGGTACTATCATACTTGCCATTTAAGTATTTATAATAGAAATAACTAAATTACCAAAATTCTACTTTTTAGATTCTGAGCGAAGCGAAGAATGTATTGGTCTTACAATAATGTGTGATTATTTTTTGTTTTTTGTTTTTTTTTTTTATGTCTGTGTACAAAAATACTACCCGAAATAATGCTCCGATTTTCATGAATAGGGTATGTTTCCGGTAGCAAAGTGGACGTACTTGGTACTTTACTAGGTCATTTTTTGAATTTCTCAAAATTGACGCTATGCGGTAGAAAAAACGGCGAAAAAATGACGAAATAACTGCATTTTTCGCGAAAAATCAAATTTCGACGAATTTGAATTCTATATTTCTCGATAACTCAGGCAATTTTTAAGATAGAGACCTGAAATTTTTTTTGGATGTTCACATAGCTACTATATATATGTGGTATAATTTTGGAACCGTTTGATAAAATTGGCAATTTTGGGTATTTAGGTCTGAAAATTTTACTGAAATATACTTACATATTACTTAACATTATACTAAAATATTAGAAAAATCCATTGTCTCAATTTTTTTTTATAGCTGTTTAAAGTTGATATTTTTAGGAAAACGAAAATCTTAGAATCCATAAGTATAAATATTCTGAAAACACTTTCACTACCCGAAATAACGCTTCGATTTTCACCAATAGCGAGTTTCAGATGTAAAAGTGGATGTAGATGGTACTTTACTTGCAAGCCCGTATCCAGGGGGGTTTTGGGGGTCCCCCCCCCCCCCCCCCCGAAATTTTTAAAGTAGTTTTATATTTATAATATAACAGACTAACTACATATATAACTACGTATAATATAATCATTTATTCTTACTTCATATATTAAAAAAATTTAACCCCCCCCCCCCCGAAAATTGATCCTGAATACGTGCTTGTTTATTTGGGTCATTTTTCGAATTTCTCAAAATTGACTATAAGCGGTAGAAAAATGAAATTTTGACGAATTCAATTTCTATATTTCACGATAACTCGGGCAATTTTTAAGTTAGAGACTTGAAAATTTTTTGGGTGTTCACATAGCTATTAATGGTAAAATTTTGGAACCGTTTTTAAATTTTTTTACTAAATATAGGACTTCGAATATTTCGTAAATTTCTCGTTTTTACGTATATAATGTTTGATAAAATTAGCAATTTTTGGTATTAGGGTCTGAAAATTTTACTGAAGTATACTTACATATTACTTAACATCATACTAAAATATTAGAAATATCCCTAGTATAATTTTTTTTTTTTATAGCTGTTTTAAGTTGATATTTTTAGTTCAAACGAAAATTATAATCTGACTGAACTTCGCTCAGAATCGTTTTTTCGAATGCAATGGTTTATCATTGCATTCAAATTCTAAGTAAAATTAAACGCTATGATTCGCACACCTGTATCCTGTGCGGCAGGAGTATCAGCTCATCTTTTTTTTTTTTAATATTTTAAATCAAAAAATTAACCTTGAAGATGTCTCATTGTTTCAACTTCTACAGTAAAATTATATATTATAATATAATTCTAAATTGAAACTAATCCGTGGGTACCATTTTCGACCGGCTAGGACAAAGTGGAAGTGCCAACTTCACGGTATTAAAAAAATAGGATTTGAGGGATAATGGATGACTTGCAATTACTTGCAAATCGAGACTGATACCATTTTCGGCCGGATAGGACAAAGTGGAAGGGCTGCGTGAAGTTGGCCCTTCCATTGGTTTTTTTTAAATTTTTGACCAATATATGTACTTGCGAATTCTAAAAACCAAATTGCAATTAGTTGCTATTAACTTGCAAAATATTGGCCTAGGTTTGAACGGGTTACCATAAAGTCGGAGGGCCAACTTCACACACGTAGAATAATTAAATATTGACATCAGTGTTATACATACACCATTCAGACATTGACTAGGTAACATAAAATTGAATTTTGCTTGTTAATTTGTATTTTATAAAAGTTAAAATATGTCTGGAGGTGATAAATGCATGTTTTTTTATTATTTGATGAAGAAGATATTTTCTAAACCAATTAACATCAAAAAGAAGAAAAAACATGATTAATTATACATAACAAGAAACACCGAAGTGTTTAATGAAATTTTAATAAACCGCCATTTAAAACAAATCGCAATCGCGCAAGTGAAAACGTACATTAAGACCTCTTAAGCGGCGGGTTGAATTCTGATTTTTTTTTTTTAATAATGTTAAAATATCTTATAAAATCCCAAAATGTTTATTATCGCTATTGTAATATTAATCGGACTTCAAATACTCTGTAAGAGCTAAGAGGTCTTATTTTTTAAATAAAAAATGTATTATTACAATAATATAATTATATAATATTATAATCAATTATATTAATTTATACAATATAAAATTGTAAAATCCCATATTTACCCAAATTTAACCATCTAATAATGATTTAATAATTTTATATTAGTGTTTTTTCCGTAAGGTATGATTTTGTATTTTGTATATTTTGTATGGCGGAGCGAAAACGACCACATTTGAGATAAGCGTAACTTTGGGAGGGGACATCGCATAATATTGCCGAATGTTTCAAAGTGTAGTACGTGACGGGAAGTTTAGTTGCAATTGCGCAGTGGAGTATTCAACGTCGCTCGTTCGCCGTAGAAGCATTTTTCCGAAACAATGAGTCAATCGTGGCTACACAACGCGCAGTCCGTACGCGATTCGGACTTCCTCCACGTGCAATTGTTCTCAACCGCCGATCGATTTTAAAATGGGTTAAGGATTTTCGGGAACATGGTAATGTGGCCCCAAAGATTCCTAGACGAAGAAAGCCCAATACGGTTAGGTAAATATGGTTTGAAGACTCCGACGCGAAATTCCGAGTGATTGAGCCCAGTGTCTTGGGCTTTCTTCAACAAAAACTTGAACGCGTGCTATATTTTCTGGTGTCACTATATGGGAAACACGTCTTACCATGTTCCCGAAAATCCTTAACCCATTTTAAAATCGATTGGCGGTTGGGAACAATTGTACGTGGAGGAAGTCCGAATCGCGTACGGACTGCGCGTTATGTAGCCACGATTGACTCATTGTTTCGGAAAAATACCTCAACGGCGAACGAGCGACGTTGAATACTCCACTGCGCCATTGCAACTAAACTTCCCGTCACGTACTACACTTTGAGACATTCGGCAATATTGTGCGATGTCCCCTCCCAAAGTTGAGCTTATCTCAAATGTGGTCGTTTTTGCTCCGCCACCCTGTATATGGTATATAAAACCCGCATCATCACCGAGCCACTATTATTCCAACAATGATAATAATTCTTATATTGTTAATAAAAGTACCGCTCTCTATCGGGCGATTTTTCTCCCGCAGCATATTTCCTATTACAGTGACCTATCTATAATATTTATAATCAATGATATTATTTACTAATTGCTTATTATCTATTATATAAATATATAGGTTTCCGGACGAACAATTAGTTTATTG
The DNA here is from genome assembly GCA_021307375.1 of Tetraneura akinire. Lineage (NCBI taxonomy): Eukaryota > Metazoa > Arthropoda > Insecta > Hemiptera > Aphididae > Tetraneura > Tetraneura akinire. The sequence goes on from JAIUCT010000030.1 coordinate 1,518,858, forward strand.
TGAACAAATAATTTATGGTCTATACAATAAATACCATAAACTAATAGAAGTAAGTTATTAATTTAATATAAATGTTAATAATTATAAAAAGAGCTGATACTCCTGCCGCATGGGTTACAGGTGTGCAAATCATATCGTTTAATTTTAATTAGTATTTGAATGCAATGATAAACCATTGCATTCGAAAAAATGATTCTAAGCGAAGTTCAGTCAGATTATAATGTAGGTATTTTTTTTTTAAATTTTGACATTTTTTATTAAATATTTAAAACGCAAAATTTTATCACACATATAGTACATAAATGAACACCATATATAATTCTCAAGTCTCTAAGTTCTATATAAATGCTCATAAAATCCCTCGTCACTAGTGGAGCAATTTCAATGAAAAAATAAGGGGTGCTTAAGCTCTGTGATATTTAAATACCTTGGACCTTGATTTAAGTTTAATTAAAAAATTTAAAAAGCAGGTTATTGATTAATTTTAATCAATTTATGTATATTCATCTTTGTTTAGCTTAAGAAATGTATTTATTAGTAATTAATAAACAAAGAAATAAAATAATAATTATACAAAATATTTATTATTCCCTTAAATAAATTATAAAAATTATAATAGTATTGTTCGTCTATTTTTTTGCCATGTCTTTCTCTTTATATAATATAGATAAATTTGTTAATATTTCCTGCCCCATAGACACTCTCAGCCAAGTTTTTATTTTCCTCAAAGCAGAGAATGAACGCTCACACGTTGCTGGTGATATAGGAATCGTAAATGCCACCTAAAATTAATATACACATATTAATATATATATATATACATTGAGTCTATAGATAGTACTATTTATATTCAATATTTCCTAAATTAAATATATAATTAGAAAATACATTGTGTAAATTGGCAGTAATAAATAAATAAATTTCTTGTAATAGTTTATAAATATTTGGATACACATTTTTTTCAATTACACTCTTTAAATTTGTTAAATAAAAATCATTTTTAAAATTTTTAAACAATTTTTTGCAACTGTCATTTCTTCTTGAAGTGATATAATATCAATGTTCAATAAATTCTGAAATCATATGAAATACATAAAATTTTAAATAAAAAAATTAACTATAAAATTATTTAAAATCATTTATTGTTACTTTATAGTGATTTATACATTGTTGACTTTCATCAAACTTCATTAAAAAAAATTATCAACAGCAGAACCCAATGAAAGACTTTCTCCTGAAAATCTTATTTTCAAATTCGTTAAAATAGTACCTATCTAATATTACAAAATAAACTTGATCTTTCCAATAATTTTCTATTGAATCTTCAACATCTTCATCTTCAGCAGCTGTTTCAGCATCTTCACCCATGTACTGTAGTTGCTTGTCATGCACTTTATAAATGAGACGTTGCCATATTGAGCGGTCTTGGAATATTGTGTAAACCACAATTTTTTTTATAATTATTTGAAAAATAATCAGTGTTGAAGCTAGTAAGCTACCTATGAGACATAGAGACAATGTCTACCTATTTTTTAAAAACTTATTGCTCATATTTTGTAAATTTTTGTTACATAATTATATTAATTACAGTACAGTACAATCAATCGACCTGGATGGATGTGTGTTTTCGCCCGTCTCTTATCTTATACGCGTTCATACTTCAATAGTTATCTTTCTTTATTACCTTTCATCCGTTTTCACGACCATAATAGTTGAGCTGACACGTGGAGGCGACGAACCGACGTTTCTACTACTGATTTCGTTGTGTGTTTTCCCGTCTCTTATCTTATACGCGTTCATACTTCAATAGTTCAATAGTCATCTTTCTTTATCGAGTCGACGGACTGACGTTTCTACTACTGATTTTTCTCATTAAATTGGAAACATATTATTCTAATTTATATCTCACAGCAATTCTCATCATGCCATCTAATGGATCCAAATCTCCACCCGTTACAGTTTTCTCAAAACCAAATACTCGCAGTACAACCTCAGTTAATTCAAAGTCAGATGATATTCTCCAAGCTATCGCCGCTTTACAATCTTCCCAAGAAAAACTTTTCCAGTTAATAAATAAAACAGTGATAAACAATCTGCCCAATTCAACGATCTTAAACATAACCTAGAAAACATCTCCCATATTGCCGAACTCAAATCTGAATCATCCAACTTGTTCAAGAATTCTCTAAACGCGAATAATGCTCCTTCAACGTCATAGCTTATGGTATTCTCGAGTCTACCTCTCATTCTTTACAGGACAAAATTTCGTGACGATATTAAACATCTTTCTGAAACTATTCTACCTTTATCCATTACTCTACCTGTTAACATCAAATCAGTTAGACTCGGTCGTCATTCCAATGAAAACGTACGACCACTAAAAATATTTCTTAAAACCAAGACGAAAGCAGCTTCCTTGTTATCCTCTTTTAATGAGGCCAGACAAAACAGATCGTTCTTCCTCCTGTATTTAAACTCGTTCGAAAAAAAACTAAATTCGAACGCAATTTACTGCGTAAATCTCATGAGGAATTGAATCAATGTAAACTTAAAGGTGAGAAGGATCTAGCTATCTCTTACGTCAGCGGTATTCCGCAAGTCATCAAGTATTCTCCAAAAAACGGCAACCACCTGCTCGAAATGTCAAATCTCTCGGCTTCTATCAAAATTACAGAGGACTAAGAACGAAATTAAAAAACGTAATCTGTAATGTATCTAGTTTTAATTTTGTTTTCCTTTCTTTAACTGAAACATGGTTACATAGTAATATTACTTCTAGTGAGTTAGGTTTTAATAATTATGATGTATAAAGGCTTGACAAGCCTTGTCTAACAAATAACCTTAAGAGAGGCGGAGGTGTCCTCATTGCCATCCGAAAAGTTGCTATGTCTTACCAAATATTGGTTCCTAATACTTTAAATGAACATTTATTTGTCTGCTTCAACTTCCAGAATGTCAATTACATTGTTTCTAATGTTTATATACCTCCCTCGAGTGCTTCCTCTGTTTATGAGTCCCATATGGAAACAATTGAATCTCTTATTCTTGCTAATCCCAACTCAATATTTATTTGTATCGGGGACTACAATTTACCGGAACTCTCTTGGTCATACGATGCTTTTGGCTTTGTTTACTCGTCCTACCCCACTACTTCAAACCCCTGTGTTCCCGAAATTTTTGCTTCCTATAATTTTTATCAATTAAACTTCATTCTCAACTCTAAAAATTCAACTCTTTATTTAATTTTTTCTAATCTGAACTCTTTTGTCATTGTAAAAAGCCTTGACTCTCTCGTTCCTATTGTGATGTATACCATCCAGCTTTAGAAATCCTATTTATCCCTCAGCAGTCTTTTTCTTCTATCAGTAAATCTCACACTTATTATGAATTTCGTAAACCTAATTATTCCAATGTTTTATCTTTTCTGTCCTCTTTTAATTGGTCCGAAACGTTTATGAACTTGGATTTAAACTCCGCCACTTATTATTTGTACGATGCTATCCATTCTTCTATTCTTCAATATTTGTTCCTGAAGTATCTTATAAACAGTCTAATTTCCCTGCTTGGTTTTCAAAGGATCTTAAATCATTAAAATATTCAAAGAATAAAGCACATGCTTTGTTTAAATCAACTCAAGATCAGCAGGATTACTATTCATTATCCCTTATACGTGCCCATTTTAAACGTGAATCCAAAAAGTGTCACAATAATTTTCTACGCTATACCGAATCTCTACTGATGAGCAATCCCAGAAGTTTCTGGAAATTTGTACGCAAAAACCGCTATTAATTCTAGCATTCCGAATTCCCTTCACCTTGATGATATACGCTTCTTGGGAAAAAAACAAATTGCTAATTTATTTTCAACATATTTTTCTTCCGTTTATAAGCCGGCCTCCTCTACTTCTATCCCTGACGGCACGTTTCAAAATTTCTCTCTTCCAAGTAATGTCTTCTTCTCTATATTAGACATTGAGATGGAGTTAGATAAATTATCCACTTCTACTAATGCCGGCACAGATGGTTTACCAGGAACTTTCCTTGCTAAAATTAAGCACGCTATTATTATTCCTCTCTGGATAATATTTCTACGTTCACTAGATGAGGGAGTTTTCCCTGACTTATGGAAAATGACCTCTATAGCTCCGATTCACAAGTCAGGGGATAAGGACAACATTCGTTATTATAGACCTATCTCTATTTTAAGCCATTTAGCAAAACTTTTTGAAATCCTTGTTGTACGAAATATACAACTGACTGTCAATTCTATTTTCATTGATGAACAATACGGTTTTCGACCTAAACGCTCTTCCATTTGTAATAGCATTGTATTCAATAACTACATTCTTAATGCCATTGAAAATTGGTCACAAGTTGATGTTATTTTCACTGACATTTCGAAAGCATTTGATGAGGTTGATCATTCGATTCTCATCAATCGTCTATATAAAAATTCGGTGAACCCTTACTCTCCTGGTTTAAATCTTATCTCTCATCAAGAATACAATGGGTAAGAAATTCTTGACTGTAAATCAGATGTTACACAAATCACATCTGGCGTCCCTCAAGGGGGCCACCTCTCCCCTTTGCTATTTGTCCTTTTTATTAATGGAGTAACGAATGCCTTTCAACGTTGCCGGTTCTTAGTTTTTGCTGATGATATCAAACTCTTTCTCCAAATTGATTCTGAAGCTGATTGTCATTGTCTACAAAATGAACTTCATAATTTTGTTAACTGGTTAAACGCCATCGGGTTATCTTTAAATGTGAACAAATGCCAGTTTATGTCTTTTACTAGACGTTTAACTCCTATTTCTTTTATTCCATTGATGGTACCTCACTAGAGAAAGTTTCACTTAGGAAAGATCTGGAAATTATTTTTACTTCTAACTTAGATTTCCATCAGCATATAGAACACCTTTGTTGTAAAGCTTTAAAAACACTTGGATTTATTAAACGTATCTCTAATGATTTTAAACTGTCTTGCTCTTTAAATCCCTCTATTGTTCACTTGTTAGATCAATTGTTGGATTTAGTTCTGTTTTGTGGGATCCCTACATAAATTCAGATTCAGCTCAGATTGAAAGAATTCAACGCAAATTCCTCAACTATATAGCCTATTCCCTTAAAATTGACCACTAACCTCATGACTATCTTCCTGTATTGCGTCATCTTCAACTTGTTAGTCTAGCTGATCGTAGGGTTTCAGCCAACTTAAACTTTTTTTTATAAACTTGTAAATAACACCATAGATGCACCCGATTTATTATCAGAAATTAATTTTAAGATTCCTTGTAAATATTCCCCCTCATCTGCTAATTTCTTTATCCCTTTTCATCATACCAATTACGGACGTAACCAACCAATTCATCGAATTAAAAAAAAAAAAAATATTTTAAATTTGTCTACCCTAATCCCGAACCCAAGCTTCGCCACTGAAAATAATATTTAATATTTTGTCACATACTCATGAATAAAAACATAATACCTATATACCCTTGTATAGAATATATAATACTTGACACGAAAAATATTTAGGGGTGATAATTTCAAATATGAGGGTACTAATACCCTCCAAGCCCCCTACAAATTACGCCTACGTTTGTCACTTAAATGACTGAACTTATCTGACAGAACTTCGCTCAAAATAGTTTTTCCAAATTTATTATAGCATTCAAATTCTAATTAAAATTAAACAATTTTATATAATATAATATTTATATCTATGATTTGCACACCTGTATCCCATGCGGCAGGAGTATCAGCTCTTCATTTTGATCCTTTAAAAATAACCGTGAATGTAATAATTCACAATCAATTGAAACTGAGTTAAGTAAAATGTATTTCAGCTTAAATAAAATTTTCAAAAATTTAAAAAATATTTGTCAATTTATTTAATATTATATTGTAAAATATTGTAATACGAGTATAATAAAAAAAATCCATATAATTAATTTAAATTTATTTTACTGAAATTTCAACTTAAAACAGCTATAAAGAAAAATTGGATTTTTCTAATATTTTGATATGATATTAAGGAATATGTATACATATTACAGTAAAATTTTCAGACCTTAATAGCAAAAATTGCAAATTTTATCAAACATTATACAGGGTGATCCAAATAACTTACTACACTCATTTTCTCAGTCAATTTTGAAGATTTTCAATTTTTTTTTTTTTTTACAAAATATTTGGTGTACATTACACTTTATTTTTACATAAACATATTATTTTTTATAATTTTTTTTCCTATTAAATTTTTAGGTTTTATACTTTTTTTTTAAATGACGTGCTATATTTTTTTTTATTCTGTGACATGGGCAATAATTCAAAAATAATTTTCGTGAAGAAATTTTTCATTTTTTTCAATTCGTTTTTATAATATACGTCTTTGAAATTCATTTATGTTTCATACAAAGTTCTTCCTTTGGTCAGATTTTTACGTCACTGTTACTACGGTTCACACTTTCAAATTTTCGATACGATTATAAATTTATTATTATAAAATTAAATACGTATAATTATTGTGGAAAGATGTTGGTATTTAATTGATTGTGTTTATTATCATAATTGAATACTAAATTGGAAATACACACTCGTAATAATTTGTAGGTATATTATGATTTAATAATAAAATACTTATTATTGAAAGTGTTTGTAAACAATCTCCGAAAAAGTACTTTTATTATTTAATAAATTTCCATTTAAGAGCTTAATGAAAATCACTGTAATTGTAGTTCATTGAAAAAATAACAAAATTAAAAATGACAAAGAAATATAATTCTTATAATTGTTTTACCTATTTTTTGGTGTAAATAAATATATAGCATGCTATTTAAAAAAAGTATAAAAATTCAAAAATCAGCAAGAAAAAAAATTGTAAAAAATTGTATTTTTATATAAAAATGTAGTGTTATAAGTTCTATATATTTTGTAAAAAAAAAAAAAAAATTGAAAAACACTAAAATTGATCGAGAAAATGAGTGTAGTGAGTTGGTTGAATCACCCTGTATACATAAAAATGAGAATTTTACGAAATATTCAATGTCCAATATTTTGTAGAAAAATTAACCAAACGGTTCCAAAATTTTACCATAAATATATAGTAGCTATGTGAACATCCAATAAAATTTTCAAGTCTCTTACTTCGAAATTGGTTGAGTTATCGTGTAATATTGAAATCGAATTCGTGAAGAATGCCGTTTTTTCGTCGTTTTTTCTACCGCTTAGGGTCAATTTTGAGAAATTCGGAAAAGATCTAAATAAAGTACCAACTACTTCCACTTTCTAATCGAAAACATATGCTATTCGTGAAAATTGGAGCATTATTTCGTGTAGTAAAAGTTTCAACAGAATAAAATTAAAAGAAATAATCGCACATCATTGTAGGACCAATACATTCTTTGCTTCACTCAGAATCTAAAATATAATTAAATTCAATTAATATAATCAATATTATATTTTTAATGTATGTGACCTTTTAATTTTTTATTTTTAGCAATTTAGTTGGGTAAAATAAATATTTAAAATATCTGCAATTTTATTAAAATTTATTAATATGTTTATTTTATATATATTATATGTACTTATACATAGTATTACTATATCTAAAAACTGATAACTAATTATTAAAATTACAAATTATTATTATCATCTTATATTAAGTTCTTTTTATATTAAAAAAAAATATTTTGTATTACATTTTTAGCAGGATGAAATATTTAAAAATAATTCCGAGGAACTTGTTCAGAAAAATGAAGATGAGAATAAAACTAAGTATTTATCAAATTTCAATTATATTGTTGTCATTAATATTTTTTTACTCTTTATATATGTTTTTATTTTTAGATCCTTTGAAAAAAAATTGACATCAAATAAAAATGATCAAAAACTGAATAGTGAGTCTGAAGAATCTAGTAAATTGATCATATCAGAAGACTTGTTGAAAAATAAGTCTTCGAATAATAATATTAATGATTCTATTATTAAAAGCCCCAATAGTCTTGAAAATGATAATTTAAATGACTCTTTGCTTACAAAAATAGATCTACCAAAATTTTCAGATAGTCGTTTAAGATTAAATAAGGTTATTGGGTTTGCAGTTAATGCATCTATTGAAAAACTAAATAATTATGAGACAACTATTTCACATTCAGAAATTGCCAAAAAAATATATGATGACATTAATAAACATAAGAATGATGCAATTCTTTGTAAAAATATGTTAAAAGGCATTAATATGAATAATATTGATGTAAATGTTGTAAAAGAAGTTATAGAAAACTTAAAAAGAACTAATACCAAGTCTATTCAACCTGTTCAATTACCTCTATTAGATTTAATAAATTTGAAGACAACAAATGAAATGATTCAATCCAGTGAATCTAATGAAAAGTATTTAACTTCTAATTTGATAACTCCTGTATCTCAACCTTACAGTTCAGGGTTAAATAAACCTATAAGTGTACGTGAAAAATTAAACAGTGACATGGATGTTTTATATAAAATTGACTCTTCGAATAAACCTAATCAAAATATCTCTATGTTAAAACCAAGTACCTTAATTGATCTTCAGAACTCAAAAGTACCTTGTACTCCAATTAATATAAATTCTTCTAGACCTGTTATCAGGTCAAGTGAAAAAAGTACTGATGTTAAGCCACTTGTTGATATTGGTGTTCCTCGTGATCCAAGAATAAAAAATAAATTATTGCCAAATTCTGTAAATTCTACTCCAATTCCATCGTTATTACAGCCAGATTATGTATCTATAAAGAATAATAAATCAATTTCCGATTCTAAAAACAATTCATTTTTGACAAGTCATTTAAATAAAGTCTCTCAACAAGAAATTGCATATAGTAAGTTTTCTGGCTATAATGAACCAATAAATGTTCAATCTATGTCAGTTAATACTAATATGCAATCACTAAGTAAACAATTACCTATAGAACAAGGTAAAAATTTAAATGTATCTCAATCAAATAGCTGCATGCCACTAATTCAACATCAATATAAACATAATTATAATACTGTAAATGATTCTCAGAAGAAAGAAATGAGAAATTATGAATCAGTTTCTTCTAATACCTATTATCATAAACGTAATTATGCAACAAGAGATCCAAGATTAAAGAAGAATTTTAATGAAAGAATTCATGAACCAAATTATTACAGTTACAAAGAATATAGAGAAGCTAAGCAGAAAACTATAGAAAAACAAAATGAATATAAATTACTTAATAGTAAAAAAGATCAAGAATATTCAAAATCAAAATATTCAAATATACATTTAACTGATCACAGTAATCTATATAATAGTTTTGGAGTTTCAAATGATACAGTTTGTAATAAAAAATTTAAGATACCTAAAATTAAACACAGAGTAAACACAAATGATAATAAACAAATTAAATCAACAACTTTAAAAGCAGGAATCAATTCGAAAATTGATACTATTAAAGATAATATGTCTAATCATTATAATACTAAAATTATTAAAGATAAAATTGATAAAGACACAAAGACTGAAATAGATACATATGTCAGTGTAAAAAAAGATTTAACAAGTGTTGATAAAAAAAAAAATAAATTAAATGATAAAAATTTGATTGATTCTAATATTAATAATATTAAAACCCAATCAAATTACGTCTTTGGAGAACATAAAAAGAAGCCAAAAAAACCCAAAATGTATACTAATGAGAAAACATTTGAAAAAATTGTAAAAGAAGCAATAAGTTCAAGTAGTGATTCTGTACATGGCCCAATAACAAGAACTAGGTCTTCTTTTAAGAAAAAAGAAAAAATGTATTTGAATAATGAAGAAAATAATATAATTACAGAAAATAAAAAAAATAAATTTGAAGAATGTAAAAATATTGATAATGAGTCTTTCTTAAGTATTAAGAATCCTAATGAATCGAATGATATTGGACACAATTTTATATCATCAACATCGGAAGAATTAATTGATATAGATTCTTCAAAAGAAATTATAAGTGGAGGTAATAAAGATAAAATTGTTTCGTTAAATGAAATTAATTCTATGGATGATGAATTAAAAAATAATCCAAACCATGATAATTTTTTAAGTATGTTGGATAACCCTGAAATTTTGTCCGTAATTAATTATTTACATGAAAACCCAAATCATTTGAATGAATTGGTTAGAAATACTAATGTAAGTAAATTTAAAAATAAATATATATCAAATATAAAACATCTAAATATTAATAAACAAAAAAAATTGAAGAAAAAAATGAAAAAGGAAAGAAGGAAAAGACGGAAAATAAAGAAAATAATTGATAGTGAAGATAAATTAACTGAGAATGAAAAAATCAATAATACAAATACTATTTTTAAACCAGATGAGAATAATTTAAATGAAAAAGATTTGTCTTTGAAACCTGTTTTTGTACAAGATCATTATGATTCTTCAAATGATCAAAATGAATTAAAAGATAATTTTAAGATTCTTGAAGACAAAGCTAAATTGAGAGATTTAAAAATTGTTATTACCAAATATAATAAATTAGAAATTGATAAGGCTTTAAATATATCATGTAATATACAAGCCCCCAATCAACCTATTAAGAATAATACAATAAAACAGTTCGAACCAAAAGAAAAACCGTGCCCATTAAGTGTAAAATTAGCAAAACAAGAAAAAGTTGGACAAAATTCAGAAAATAAAATTAATAAAAATATAGAAATTAAACTTCAAACTAATAAACAAATTATTTCTAGAAAGACAAAAAAAAGTTCTATGAAGAATTTAAAAAATGATGAAGGACCTACTCTGGTTAATGTAACAAACCAGACAAAATCATGTGTTGAACAACCCAATGTTGTATTAAAATCTATTGACAGTAATTCTGGTATAATTGATAAATCGGAAAATACATTTGATAAAAATTTGCAAAAAGGAAGTGATTTAAAAAAACAAAATTCAAATGAAATAACTATAATTGTACCAACTGTTAGTGACTCTAAGTCTGAAATTAAAAAGCCAAAACCAAGGATGACAGAGTTGGATAAACTACATGCTGATATTAATGAAAATTGTGCAGCTATATTAAATGTTTCTAACATACGGCACTGTAGAATCAATAAACAAAATTATAGTGTTAACTCTAATATAGTTTCTCAAAAAAGTAATTCAATATCAATTATTAAACCAGATGTTTTTAAAATAAAAAAGAAGAAAACATATAAGTCAAAAGGCAAATTAAATAAAAATAAGCATTTAGTTCAAAAAAAAAATACAAAAGATATTGGATCACTTATAAGTAGTAATAATTTAATTATAAATAAAAAAACCAAAGTCTCAAAATCAAGTAATAATTTTGATAATCAAGTAAATACTAAGCAGGTTACTGAAGTTTTAACCACTAAAATATTAATGGATAACGATTATAAAGACAAATTGTATTTTCAAACTGGAAATAATTCGTTGGAATGTAAATTTTGTTATTACAATGATACAGAATTAAATATGGTTCGCCATTATGTAGAACAACATAATGAAGAAGAAGTGTTACCATCTAGGCTATCAAAAGATTCTGCAGAAATATTAATTAATGAATCTTTGAAAGAAAATTTTGGTTACAGAAATTTTGAAGATTTAAAATTATTCCACAGATCTATTCATTTACATTATTATTTTACATGTGTTTTTTGTCAATTTATTTGTTATGATATAACACAATTTTATGATCATATTTCCAGTCATACTGGAGAATACAGGTATAAATGTCAAATTTGTAGTAAGACATATCCAAATAAAGATGAATTTGAAATACATATCTATGAACATTCCATTTATATTAAAGATGATGAAAATAAATATAAATTGCATCCAAATATAATTCAGAGTAATAAGGTTTTTGGGTATTTATGCTCATTTTGTTATTATGTTCAACTTAGTTATATTAACATTGTAAAGCATATGTCATCAAGGCATATAAAAGAAGATAAAAAATTCAATGGTCATTGGACTATCATACGTATTAGTATGACTGCTGGATATGAGGATTGTAGTCATTCTATAATTGATTATACAAAATTGGTGGGATGTTTACCTCCTATTGAAGATAAACCTATGATATCTAAAGAATTTACTGAAAATAAAATTGGTAATGAACTAGAAGTAAAATATTCGTCAATATTAAATCAGACAAATTTAAGTAAGTAAATATATGTGTTTATTATTCCTTGTGATTTTTTAATGGTAATTTTGTATTAGCTTCTCCAAATGAGACTAAAATAGATGAAGATACAAGTGGTTTTGAATATATGGAATACACATTAAAAGATAATATTAGAAAATATACAATAGCTGGTTTAAGCTGTGAATTAATTATAAATTCAGTACTATTGTATAGATGCTCTGTTTCAAGATGTGAACTTAATCAATTTTCAACTGTAATTTTAATGGATTTTGTTAAACATATTGAATTAAACCATCAACATGTTATTTGGGACAAAAACTGTGATATTTGTAAATATGAAATTGAAAACACTGAAGAATATTTTTTGAAAGATGCTTTAAAACATATTATGTCAAATCATTTGGTTTTAAAGAAAAAAGAAGAGCCTGTCATATGTGTGTAAAATTTAATATAATTTTACAATGTATTAGTTGAATAAACTATTTTAAAATTATCTATTGATGTGTTTGAATATTATAGATTTAGAAAATAAAGAAAGTTTGCCATCTATAAATAAAGACATTCTTCAAAATACAACAAAAGAACAAAAATCTAAAAAACTAACAGTTCGTAAATTGCCTGGTGATATATTATCAATTCGTAAGTTAAACATTTTTATTCTAAAAAAAAACTTGAAATTTATATAAAAAAATATATATATATATTAAAATAGGTTTTAGATTTTGACACTCACATAATACTACAATAAAACTTACAGACCTGAATACTCAAAATTTTCGATTTTATTAAACATGTCTATTGACACTTTGACCAGAAATAATGGTTCAAATTTTATGTATTGCATATTCATTTCGATTTTTGTAGTTATTACTTAATTTTTCAAACTCATACTTCTGTGGCAAAAAAAAAACTACAAAAATATGACGAAAATACTGCGTTTTTCACGGTAATTGAAATTTTGACAAAATCGATTTCAATATTTCCGGTAACTAGATAATATTGAACTTAGAAATTTGAAAATTTTATTGGGTATTCATATAGTTACAGAATCAAATTTTGTGGAACCGTTGGATTAATTTTTTGTGAAAATATAGACAATTGAAAACTTCCTAAAATTATCAATTTTACCTTTATAATGTTTGATAAGATTGATAATTTTGAGTTTTACTGTCCGAACATGTTATAGGAGCTTAATATATATATATTATAAAATCAATAGTATTAATAAAATTTATAATTTTGGGTTTGAAGGTTTGAAAATTTAATTGGTAATATATTTGCAATATAACTATAGTTAGAAAATATTATCTATATTTTTGTAAATATCATTTTATTTTTATATCTTTTTAAAATATAAAATTAGAAGAAAAAAGAAGAGCAAAAGAGAGAAGGTAGAACACAGAGTGGAAGGGACATTGTTGTATTTTAATTAAAATTCAAAACAATTTGAGCGAAGTTTAATTATATATTGTCATTTAGGCATTGGGAGGGGGACTCATTATTGGACTTATTGGTGTATTTTTTTTAGTTAATGGGTATTTATGACAAATTAATTATTGGATATTTTGCAATAACTCAAGAAATATTGATCTTAGAGATTTAAAAATTTTATCGGATATTCACATATTATTTATATTATATACTTTTTAATAAAAATTTGGAATTTATACTTTAATATATAAATTTAAATGAGTATGATGCATATTTTAATCAATATATTCCTGATATATTCTATTTGGTAGATTATTTTCGTAGGTTATCGTGAAATATAGAAATTGAATTCGTCAAAATTTCATTTTTCGTAAAAAATGCCGTTTTTTTGTCATTTTTTCGAAGTTTTTTCTACCGCCTATAGTCAATTTTGAGAAATTCGAAAAATGACCTAAATAAAGTACCATCTACATCCACTTTTACATCTGAAACTCGCTCTTCGTGAAAATCGAAGAGTTATTTCGGGTAGTAAAAGTGTTTTCTGAATATTTATTTAAACATGGATTCTAAGATTTTCGTTTTACTAAAAATATCAAGTTAATACAGCTATATAAAAAAAAAAATGTGACTTAGGATTTTTCTAACATTAGATATGATGTTAAGTAATATATATATATATATATACTTGAGTAAAATTTTCAGACCATAAGACCTAAATATGACAATTTTATCAAACATATACGTAAAAACGTGAATTTTACGAAATATTCAAAGTCCTATATTTTGTAGAAAAATTAATGTAACGGTTCAATAAGATTACCACGTATATATAGTAGCTATGTGAACACCCAAAACAATTTTCCAGTCTCTATCTTTAAAATTGCCCTAGTTATCGTGAAATATTGAAATCTAATTCGTCAAAATTTCATTTTTATGGAAAAATGCCGTTTTTTCGTTATTTTTTCGCCGTTTTTTCTACCGCTTAGAGTCAATTTTGAGAAATTCGTAAAATGACCTAAATAAAGTACCAACTAGATCCACTTTGCTACCGGAAACATACCCTATTCGTGATAATCGGAGCATTATTTCGGGTAGTAAAAATGTTTACAGAATAAAAAAAAAAAAATCACACATCATTGTAAAACCAATACATTCTTCGCTTCGCTCAGAATCTAAAAACTATTCTGAGCGAAGTACTGTCAAATTTGGTTATTTAGGTGACTCATTTAGTGGTTTTATGATAAATTGATTATATTCCACATAGATACTGATAAATGTGAAAATTTTAATAGGTACATATATTATTTCATGAACTTCGCTCAGAATCGTTTTTTGAATGTAATGATTTATCATTGCATTCAAATTGTAATCAAAATTCAACATTATCACACGTGTATCCATTCCCATTTTTTTTATAATTATAATTTTATATGTATAATTATGTCATGTGAGTGATTGCTATGTAATTAATATATTTTACAAATAACATAAAATTTATTATGTAGTTTGTAGTAATTATTTATCTTTTCTTTTACATTAATTAAATTAATTTTTTTTATGAAATTGATTGTAGGTATAAATAATTTATACACTAATGTTTCAATAAATAAATTATAATTGTATCTTTTTTTTTAAAAAAATTTAGGGTAAAAAAATAACTCATAAAATTATGTCATTCCTATCATTTTTTAAATATAAATTTCTAAATACTATTTACTATATAACTATTTTGATGTTTATAATATTTATTATTTTTTTAGCTGACCAAACAAACATTAATAATGTTCCTACCGATTTAAGTTTTCCTGCATTGGATCCACCAATTGTCGATGTCATAAAATTGAAAAAGGTATATTATGTAATTTTAAAATATCATTAACATTATTTATATATTTGACTGTATTCAGTGTCTTAATATAACTCATAATATAGAATTTAAGTTATTGTAACCAAAAACAAAATATAATTCATGTTATTTTAAAATACATACTTTTTCTAATGAATTTAATAAAAATTGACGTTTTGAAAATAAATTAAAATTAAAACTGCTATGCCAAGATGCTGATACTGATTGATTAAGGGAGATTGACCGGTTATTGAAATTTCTTTAAATCGTTATACTCAATATACCCTAATAATAATAATAATAATAGTTCATTGTCAATGCACAACTGTAGAAGCAGCCATTTGAATTTCATCTTTACGATGTGTTTCTTAAATTGCATAAAATACACGTTCAAAATGTCAAGAAAACGATTATTTCCTATGAAAGTAGGAGTACGTCGTCACTCAAATTTAACTACCAATGGAAGCTATAATTAATAAATATTAATTAATGTACTGAATAAAATGTGTCATAAAAAATAAATACCCTAATATACTACCCTAATGTTAATACTAAGTATAATTTTAAAATAAAAAATTTCAAAACATTTTTTTTCAAATTTTAAGTTGTTAAATTGACTTTGAATATTGAAATTATTATATTGAATATTAGTTATATAGTATTTTACATATCTTATAATTTTAGTAAGTATAAAAATCTAAAATACATTTTACTTTATTAAATATGTCAACATTTTAATTTATAATCAGTACTTATATCTGACTGAACTTTGATCAAAATTGTTTTTTAGGATGCAATGAATAGGTCTTAATTGTAATATAACATTATAATTACATAACTATTATTTCTACTTATTTCGTCTCTATTAGATTCTGAGCGGAGCGAAGAATGTATTGGTTTTACAATGATGTGTGTCTTCTTTTTTTTATATCTGAAAACACTACTTTTACTACCCGAAATAATGCTCTGATTTTCACTTATGTTATATGTTAAATTGGATGTAGTTTGTACTTTATAAAAATAATTTTTCGAAATTCTCAAAATTGACGCCATGTGACACAAAAAAAGGACGAAGAAATAACAAAAAAAAGACATTTATCCTTCGACGAATTTGATTCATCAGCTAAATTTGTTTATAATAGTAACCATAGTAATAATATAAATATTATTGCTTATTATTTTGGTTACTAATAGCAACCAAAATAATATTATTGTTACTAATAGCAACCATCTATTTTCGTCATTTTTTTTTCATTTTGCCCTCTAGCTAATTCTAGATAATTGAAAAAATCACCTAACACTATTATGTATACCTATCACCGAATAGTTCGTTAATTCTCATTATAAGACCTTAGTCTTTGATCTATGATCTGTGATATGGACAACCGCGGGAGGTGCTCAAAGAAGTATTATAAGAAGTATAGAAAGAGAGAATAAGAGAATAAGAAGTATAGTAATAGAAGTATTTATATGAGATTTACGATGGAAATTTCTGTTTATAGATGGTATTTTCATGAAAACTGAAATTTCGACGAATTCGATTTTAATATTTCATAATAACTCAGGCAATTTTAAAGTTAGAGACTTGAAAATTTTATTGGGTATTCACATATGATATATATATTATATATGTGGTAAAATTTTGTAATTGTTACGTTAATTTTTCCATAAAATATAGGACGTTAAATATTTCTTAAAATTTTCGTCTTTACGTATATAATGTATGATAAAATTTGCAATTTTAGGCATCAAGGTCTGAAAATTTTACTGAAGTATATTTATATATTACTTAACATTAATTCAAAATATTAGAAAAATCCATATTCTCAATTTTTTCTCCTTCAAATTTTTTTATAGCCGTTTAAAGTTAATATTTTTGGTTTAAACGAAAAAATTATGAAGGAAATGACGAAAAACATGGCTATCATAAAAATTATGGCTCTAACACGTGTAGTGTAGTCGGCGTACCATTCCCGAACATTACCTTGGTGTTAAGCACCGTGCCAGGCATCGACAGCGGATGGGTGACCGCCGTTTTTTTATGTGTGAAGTCATCATATCAAAATATTAGAAATTTATATTTTTATTTTTTTGTTTTTATTTCTGTGTACACTTTTACTACCCGAAATAATGCTCTGATTTTCACGAACAGCATATGATTCCGGTTGGAAAGTGGATGTTTTTGGTACATTAATAAGGTCATTTTTCGAATTTCTCAAAATTTAACTTACACGATAGAAAAAAACGACGAAAAAACAGCACTTTTCACGAAAACTGAAATTTCGACAAATTCGATTTTAATATTTCACGATAACTCGGCCAATTTTTAAGTTAGAGACTTGAAAATTTTTTTTGGCCTTCTCATAGCTATGTAATACTATATATATTTGGTAAACTTTAGTCTCAATTTTTTTTATAGCTGTGATTTTTTTGATTTTTTTATTTATATCTTGTTTGTTTTTATACCTCAGTAAAATTTTCAGACCTTAATGCCTAAAATTTTCAATTTTATCAATCATTATATTTTATATACATAAAAACTAGAATAGGTCATTTTTCGAATTTCTCAAAATTGACCCTATGCGTTAGAAAAAACGAATTAAAAATGACAAAAACACGGCAATATATTAATCAATACCTACATTATATGACTGAACTTCGCTCAGAATCGTTTTTTCGAATACAATGGTTTATCATTGCATTCAAATTCTAATTAAAATTAAATACTATGATTTGCACACCTATATCCCTGCGGCAGGAGTATCAGCTCATCTATTTTTTTATTGCTGTTTAAGTTTGATATTTTTAGTTAATCGAAAATATAAAAAAATTACGAAAAACGGCATTATTTGACTGATCTTCGCTCAGAATCGTTTATTCGAATGCAATGGTTTGCCAATGCATTCAAATTATAATTTAAATTAAACACTATGATTGCACACCTGTATTCCTTCCCTTGCTTTTTTTGTTATTAGTTTCGTTAATATAATTTAATACTAACTGGTTAAAAAAAAAAAAAAAGTTTATTAATTTATTTTTATTAGTTACCAAAATCAAAAACTTCCAAAATGTATAACAACGATGGTATGAGTATGTGGATGAATGCAAAAACGCTCTATAAAGTTATATTGCCAAATTTGAATACATGTCTTGAGCCGGGACAACAGATTGTCAATAATGGACAACCCATACAAGGAACTTATTGTTTAATAGACACAGAATATAAAAAATATTATGCTAAAAAAGTTCGAGAATTGCCATTGAATATGTTGAAAACACGATTAGCTCTTACTGATATGTTAACTGTGCCAAGAGTATTTGGGCTTTTTAAATGTATGGATAGGACTTGTACAAAAATTTTCACTGATCAAGATTTATTTAAATTACATATGAAATTACATTTTTCCAATTCAGATAAGAAGAAAAGTAATTGTTTAAGTCAATGTTTATTCATATAATATATGATATTAATGATTAATGTTTTAGAATCCCAAATGGGAGATCAATTTAAAATGTGTGCTTATTGCTTTAAGACATTTGATGATGAAGATTCATTAGCTAATCATATTGTTGAAAAATACACTTTTTGTGTATATTTTTGCCCTAATTGCTTTTATCGTGCATATACAGCATCTCATGTATTAGTCCACCAGGTAAAAATTTGTACATATCTTAAAAATAATTTGAATAATTTTAATAAAAATTATTTTAATTTTAATTCAGTCAATGTTACATAGTAATATTAACCCTTCAATATTGAAACTTGAATATGATAGGAATGAAAATACAAAAGAATTATTAATGGCAGTTGATTTTAATAAATTCATATTACCATATGTTTGTAATACTGGTAAGTTTTATTTTTTACGATATAATTTTTGAAGAGAATATTTGACAATACATATTATTTTAATCAATTATTTATTATAGGAAGTTTAAGTTTTCTGATTGAACACAATAAATTATTGATATTTATTAATATTAATTTTTACTCATACGTATTATAACCATTTAATTTTAATTGAAAGAAAAATTTGTTAATTGATTCATTATATTATTTTCTGCAATATTGTATTATTAAGTACACTTTTTTTAAAAAAATTCATAATAGTTACTATGTGTTTTAATAATAATGTTTTATACAAAAATATTTTTTTTTAAAAGAATTAATATTCTGGCTTTAAAAATTATGTATATTATATATTTTATTTTTATTTTTGTATATTAATATGTTATATTATATTTTTTTAGGTCACTGTACTTACTCTTGTTATATACATGGTGATTTCATATCTCATTTAGAACAAGTACATCAACAATGTGATAAATTCTGTTGTTATATTTGTGCTAAGAATGATAATGGAGAAGGGTTTTTCGCACATCAACCAAAATTAATGATGAAAGTAAGTGCATATAATTTTTTGTTAAAAAATAAAAGTTAAATAATGTATATTAATTTAATGAAATATATGTATGTTTTTCAGCATTTAAAATTGCATGCCATTAATTTATACCAATGTATTTTCTGCTTATTTGGTACTGAAGTTATTGATTCAATGGTCATTCATTTAGCCATGGAACATTTTGAATATGACTCAATATGTATAGAACGTTCTTTAGTGATTAATTGTTATGTATGGATATTGAAATAAAAAAATTTTAAATTATTTAATTTTTATTAATTAATTTTTATAGGATGTGACGAAAATTGAAAATTTAAAAATTATAAAAGTACAAAAGAGTATTGATAATGGTTTAGTAAATGTGATAAAACTATCAGAGTTAAATTCTTTACCCAAGACTCTATCACATGAAACAAAAAAAAGATGTTTAGAGCATTCTGATGTACTTCCATCTACTATGAAATCTGTTGAAATCGATGATAATCAATCACCGGATACAATTGTTATAATGGTTCCTGATAGAGCTCAAATGGAAAATAATACATCCCTGACACAATCTATTGATAATGAATTGAATATGCTTGATGATAATGTAAATCAAAATAGTGTACAATCATCTATAAAAATAAATAATATTTGGATTAAATCTAAAGTAAATGAATCAATGTCTCATAAATCAAGTGATGTTATTATTATTGATGATGAAGATGATATATTAGGTAACGATAATATTGAGTTTTTTAACAAAAGATGTTTAACAAAACATAGAATAGAAACATCAGAGAAATCTAAAAGACTGGTTCTACCAATAATTCCATTAAATGAATTATTTGTTTGTAAAGAATGTGGTTTGTATCATATTAATTATTACTATTAATTGACCAACCAAAATATTTAAATTTGTTTATATTTAAATTATAGATCTTACCTTCTCTACCAATGACCAATTTAAAAATCACTTATTAGAAGGTTGTCCTTTTTGGAATTCGAATGGTCGAAAGTGTATGTTTTGTTCTAAATCATTTAAAAATATAAAACATTTTTTTGAACATACACTTCTTCATGGACCTGATAGATTCAAATGTAGTTTTTGTAATATTGCTGTGCCATCGCATCATGCTATTGGACATCATATGAAAACTGCACATGATATTACCAAATATAAATTAGTACCTGAAAATGAAAATGAATTTATTGTACACAAAGGTGAACAATCACAAAATACATCTACGGTTAATTTAAATTTTATCTGTTCTGAGTGTCCATATTCAGATAGCACTAAAAAATTGATACTTTCACATATGAAAGATATTCATAATATTGAAGAAAATAACACATATCAAGTTAATTTATCACCAAAGAATAATTTTATGCAAGAATACCAAATGCAGAAAGTTGAGTCTAATAATGTTTTAAAGTCTCAGCAACAAACAGGCACAAAAAGAATACGCATTCTTTCTAATGTAAGTAATTTTATTTATAAATCAAATTGTTGAATGATACAAAATTGTATAAATGTGTATGTTAAAAGCATCCTATTCTATTTATCAAATAAACAAAACGTATATACTTAACAAGTAAACCAGATACATTAATACTACAAGATAATAACACTTAATATTATTTTTATGAAATCTTATGTGTATTAGCTAGTATTGACTGGACCCTATCATTGTTATTATTGCTTTTATTTTTTAATAATCTTTTAAGAAGACTAATTTTTCTTTGTATTATGTATGTTGGTTATAAATTAGAATATTGATGGCGAAACAAACTCTTCAAAATCTGTAAATATTGAAAATAAAAAATTAAAATTATGTTTTTCTCCCAATAACATTGAAAGTATACCAATGGCACACATATTCTCAGAGCCAATTGGTTGTTTATTATGTACATATATTACAAAAGTGAGATCAAATCTAATTATACATTTGAATGGACATAATAAAGGACAAGATAATACCTCTAAAGAAATTGTTAATCCTGTACCTTCTATTGGAAAATCAGAACTAATGTTTGACAAGATGATTAATTTATCTGCCAGTTCATTTGAAGCTATGAATACTGAAAAGGTAAAGAAGTTTAAACAATTTAAAATAATTCCATTTATTTTTATCTTTATTTTTTTATATAATGGAATTGATATTAATTACTTAATAATAATTGTGTAATTTTTCAGATGATAATTGATGAAATTAATATGAAAATTGTTGAAATACACGATCTAGATAATTTAAATAAAGAATTATATCCAACATTTATTCCAAAAGATAAGCGTTACAAGTGTTCAATACCTCTTTGTGATTTTTTGACTTTGACTGAAGACATGCTCACGAAACATATTTCAATTCTTCATTCATATAATCATTCTTATTTGTAAGTTATTACTAGTTTTTTCTTCATATATTATTTTTTTTAAAAAATAATTTTATTTGTTTTTAGATGTCCACATTGTAAATCAGAATCACAAACAACCGTAGTTGAACTGAATAAAATTGAGTTTCATTTAATGCATCACGGTGAAAACTTATACAAATGTGAATATTGTGATTACATTGATTTCAATAAAGATGAAATGAAGATTCATATGAGACATACTCATTTGTCACAAATAACCAGTACAAGTCAATCCAATATAATTGTAATTAGAAAATTAATGTTAAAAGATGATATCATCGATAGACATAGATATCAAGGTATATATTATATTTATATATTGTATAATATTATACTTACTATATACCTATTTATATTGGTATATTTAAAGTAATTTAAAATTTAATTATCTACATTAATTTTTAAGTGGCTCAAATATCCTTTACACTAAGTATAAATTTGTATGTACAATAATTAAAATTATTCTATAGATGATTTTTAAAAAATCTATTCCTCTTCTTTTATTGATTTAAATATTGTTCTGTCTATTCTGATTTCTGAACACATATTATGTACATACTATTAGACATCAATTTTTAGACTTTTTTTAATATTTAATGTTAAACAGTTTTATTTTTAATGCATTACAATATCCATATAATTATACTCTGTACACATTAACTGTTTAACTATACAAGGAAAAAGACTGTTTTTCCTTCAGAAATAACATTGTATTGTAAAACGACAAACATATTTTTTAAAGGATGTACTTTGAAATAAAAAAATGTACTCCTCTCTCTTTAGATGAATGTTTAATTAATTATTAATTTTTAATATTATATTAAATGGTAAAGATAATAGTATTGAAATTCTAGAAAAAATAGGTTGATTGGTTTCTACTTTTACAATAAATCTATAACTATATTTTTTTTTTTACAAGTTTTACGTTTTAATTGACCTATTTGGTATGCTTAAAATTTGTATTAATTTATAATATTGATTTCAACATCAATTTTAATAATTAATCTTAACTTTAACATTTGTATAAAAATAATAAATTTGTTCATTGTTCTTAGAAATTTAATTTCTTGTTAATTAAGCATACACACATTAATTTAATTTTTTAAACAATACAGTATTCTCGTTCAGTAATACTAATAAACATATTAATATTTAATGTTACTTTATACATATATTTTTTCTTTACATAATGCTCGGACAGTTGCAGCTCAATGGATTTGTAATATATGTTCTTCTGGTATTAAATATACAGAAAATGAGATAACATCACATATTTTCATGGCTCATAATGTATCTAATATGTTCAAATGTCCCATGTGTAAATTTGAACACAATGACGATAATGACAAAGTATTTGAAGATCATTATAAATTAAATCATCCATCTGTGGCAGTGAAGTGCTTAAAAGTATTTGAAAGAGTGAGTATATATTGTTAATGTAATATATATTTTATTCAAATTTTTTTACCTAATACTTTTTGAAAATTCTATTTAAATTGAAAATAAAACTTATATAAATATAAGTTTTATTAAAATTAATTGTAATTTACTTAATTGTATATAATAAAAAGAATACATTTTACATTTTTATTAGATTACTGACGTAGAAGAGTTGTTACCTAAACAAACCAATCAATTCACAAGTGTGTCAAACATACAAAATCAGCAAGCATTAGAAAGTATTGAACCAACACTTGTGCCTCCCACATGTCGTGGAATTCCTGTTGAATCAATTTCCATAAATAAAAGTTACAATAAATCTCGTGGTGTATCAAAAAGTAAAAAAAAAATAGCTAAAAAAACACAAATTCAAGTTCGCAAGCAGAATATATTAGTAGATAATTTCAAAGAAGATAGCTTAGGATCAATATCTGCTGATGGCTTATTTACATGCCCTAAATGCAATGTTTTTGAGACAACTAATAAACGACATTTTCGCGAACATTTAAATAAAGATATTAATTACAAACCGTAAATTAAAATGTTATACAAGTCTATTTAATAATAAATAATATTTAAACATCTTTTTATAGATGGAAATGTTTAATATGTTCTGAAGAATCTGATTCCCAAATGAAAATGGCATGGCACGTAAAAAAACATGGAATTGGATTCAACAAGTATGAAAAAGTTGAAAATATTCAAAAATTAAAATGGGTTAATAATTATATTTAACATTAATAATTTTTTTTAAAAAACAAATTTTTTAAAAATTTAAATTTGAATATAGGTTGATCGAGTAATTAAATATCAAAATTCTTTAATCAATAAACTTATAAAATAAATAAAATATAAAACTTAAATGATGGTCAGAATAAAATTATAGACAGTGATAAAAAAACATTACATAGTTCATCAATAAAAAAAGTAAATATTAATAATATTATATTAATATTATATTATAATAATATTATATTTTTTTTATTTCTAGAAACAAATTGAGTGAAAAAAAAATATCCTTTACCTCTAAAATATCAACTACTCACCAATCCGATAATATCATTAATCTTCTAGATGACTGTTAATGAGTAATTTTGTATATCTAATAATATTTTATCTTTAAAATTTTCAAAATAATTTATACTTTTTATATATATTTATTTTTTTTTTTTGTTTTTTTGTTTTTTTTTTTTAATACCAAAATATTCATTCCATTATAATAGTAAATAAGTATAATAATATAATTACCACGTACCAATATTGTAAATGATACAAATATAAAATTTTATATACAAAAAGTTATATTTATTTTAATATTGCCTAGAAATTAGTGGATGAACCACGATATAAAACATCTTTCATTACAAAATTTTTTTTAGATTCACTAAATACAAAGTAAAATAATTATAAAATAACTATACTACGGCCCATGAGGCCATGAGAGATCATTATTGTTTCGTGCATGTATTCTGACTGCAGTAAGCGGCCTGAGGACGAATGTCTCTTTGAAGGAATAAATCCAATTATTCCATGACGCTTTGCGCATGCGCAACGACTTAACAATTTTAATGCTGATAAAATACTAATATCCACGGACTAATATATCTTAGTCCGTGCTAATATCAATTTATTAATTTAACCTTATCAATTCGACATTTTGACAACAAATATAAGAACTTTTAGTTCCTGGTACATTAGGATGTTGTTTTCTTACGTGTTTATTTAAGTTATAAACTGTGGAATACTGATTTCTACACACTTCACACTTAATAGCCATTTTTTACAATAATAAAATGTATAAAATAAATATTTTGAAAAGGCTATGTGAAAATAATGAAAACTTCACAAATAATAACACAAGGCATAAGAAAGTGGGACTTTCCTCAGTTAAAAATAGAACTATTAATCATTTGTTAAGTTTCTTTTTATTATTTTATAGCATTAGATAAATTCAAAATGATATAATTGTATATACCTACTTACACTACACAAATAATATCCATAATAACTTATTTAATATTTTATTACAAATACAAAAATACATTTAATATTTTTATAATAATTATTAATTTAATCAGATTCTTATAATAATAAATAATATACAAAATAATAACTTTAATAAATATAACATATAGGTAGATAACTAAATTAAGACTACACGTAAAATTAAATAAATATTCAATGGAGTTATATTTTTGTATAATAAAATTATAATTCATATCAGATTTTGAGCCAAGCGATAAATGTATTATTTTTACAATGATTTGTATCTTTTTTTTATCTTGTTCTGTAATTGATGGACCAATATCCAAATCTTGCAATCTAAAATAAACAATTAGTTAAATTTTGAATATGTAAATGTACATGAATATGAAAATTATCTTCAATTTCAAAATCAGAAATATATTTGTTGGATTTATGTGGTGTATGAGTATGATAGGAATTCATATTATTTTATTATATAATAACATTAAATATAAAAAATTTTCATTGTACATGTCACATGATTCTTTCATAGTAAATTTTAACAATAATTTAAAATACGTTTTAAAATTTAAAATTGTAATCAATAGTGTTGTCAAAATGTCGAATTGATAAGGTTAAATTAATAAATTGATATTAGTATTTTATTAGCATTAAAAATGTTAAGTCGTTACGCATGCGCAAAGTGTCATGGAATAATTGGATTTATTCCTTCGAAGAGACATTCGTCGAAAAATAACGGCCTTTATCGGATTAATCACGTGTTCTTGGTGCGGTGGGGATAGCTTCCCCGAACGACATTATATTTATTCGCGACAGTTTCCCGTCGGTCATCTGACCACTAGCCGCGGGAATGTTTAAACGCCAACTTGCGCGAACACGTATACTGCACCTATTATAAGTATTAAGTAATAACCATGAATTAAGATAGTATGGATACCCGACGACCCATGTTAAAAATTTTATCACATAACACTTAAAGTTACTTTCGAAAACAGCTGATTTATAGACTTAGGGCGCCCTCTATACCCATCAAATAGTGACGGACTATTAATTATTATCATTAATTATCAGTTTCTTCTTTCTTCTTTATGAAAAAATTTGGAGAATATAGTTCTATTCGAATGATTATTTAATATTTATTATTTATTATAACTTAATTCATGGTAATTATTACGAAAAAAAGCGGGAATATAATTAAACCGTATTTATTTTATATAGTTAGAGGGCGCCCTAAGTCTATAAATCAGCTGTTTTTCGAAGCAATATTGTATGTCATTTTTTTTTGGTGCGTCGGGCATCCATACTATCTTAATTCATGGTAATAACCACGGTTATCTACTCAGGTTGGGAATCGGCCTATACCAAATACTATAAATGACAATACGCGACACTCGTAGATAATATGCGAGACATCATCAGGCCCCTAAAAAACCTAGTGGTTGCCTCCTACGTACACGGAATGCGGCGTCAACTCGCCAACAACCTTAACACTAATCTGATAAACAATAGGTAAATAATAAATAATAAATGTATAAAATATAATAAATAAGTATTTTATTTTTGTTATTTGTTAAACAGATAGCAGTATATTGTATATTACATAAATTTAAATTAAAGTTAATAATTTATTTACCCTAATAATATTTTCAAATTTATTACAATAAATAATATTTAATATTTCCTTTAAATTATAAAATACAAAGTAAGTATACACAAGTATTATAATACAAAATTATTTTGTTTTATACAAATTATAGTATGACCACAGAATAAATGAAATTATTTTGTGGTATGACTTTATGAGTACCTACTTATTATAAATGAATATTTTTTTTAAATTTTTTATTTTTAACAAATGTTTGAAAATTATTATTTTGTTTTTTTTTATATACGAATTAATAATTACATTTAAAATTTTATTAACAAATGAACATTTACAATTTAAACAAATATTAAGACTTTTATTTATGTATATATTAATTAAATCAATCATTTTACTTTTAATGTTACATTTGTCTTTTGTCAATAAATTATCAATATTATTATTAAATAGTATTGTATATTAAGATTGAATATTTCTGAGCGAAGCGAAGAATGTATTGGTTTCACAATGATGTGTGATTTTTTTTTTTATGTATAAAAACAAAATTACAACCTGAAATAATGCTCCGATTTGCACGAATAGCGAATATGGTATGTTTCCGGTAGCAAAGTGGATGTAGTAATAAACTATTAATAGTCATTGCCTCATTGGTAACATATAAAAATAATTTTACACTTGACGCCTTGATATAATATGGGATATGTAACCACCATATTTTTTAGGGGCTATGTCTCGCATTCTTATCATTGAGTGTCGCGTATTGTCATTTATAGTATTTGATATCACTATGATAAAATTATTATTTTCGTCCAGGTTACATACAGTAATATTGTCAGTTCAGTTTTATATCTGTTCAAATACGAAAATATTTATAATATATTATATATATTATTTTAGATTCTGAGCGGAGCGAAGAATCAAGAATGTATTGGTTTTACAATGATGTGGGTCTTTTTTTTTTTTTTTGTTTTTATGTCTGAAGACACTATCCGAAATAACGCTCCGATTTCACAAATGTTATATGTTTTCGATTGCAAATTGGATGTAGTTTGTACTTTATTAAGGTCATTTTTCGAATTTCCCAAAATTGACTTCATGTCACACAGAAAAAGGACGAAAAAATAACGAAAAAAGGACATTTTTCCTTCGACGAATTTGATTCATCGGATAAATTTGTTTATAATAGTAACCATAGTGTTAATATAAATATTATTGTTACTAATAGCAACCAAACCATCTATATAAACAGAAATTTCCATCGTAAATCTTATAATATTTCTTTGAGCACCTCCCTGGGGTTGATCATATATTCATATCGCAGATCATAGATTATTGATCAAAGGCTAAGGTCTATAATGAGAATTAACGAACCATTCGGTTATATATACATAATATTGTTAGGTGATTTTTTCCAATTCTCTAGAATTAGCTAGAGGGCAAATTGAAGAAAAAGTTTATTTGTATTTTTCATGAAAACTGAAATTTCGACGAATTCGGTTTCAATATTTTACGATAACGTCGATAACTTAGGCAATTTTGAAGTTAAAGACTTAAAATTTTTATTGGGTAATTACATAAGTTATCATATATTAATATTTAAAAATTTTTGTACCGTGTTACGTTCATTTTTCTACAAAATATTGGACTTTGAATATTTCGTAAAATTCTTTTTACGTATATAATGTTTGATAAAATTGACAATTTTTGGCATCAAGGTCTGATAATTTTACTGAAGTATTTTTTTTATTTACATAAAAATCCCTAGTCTCAATTTTTTTATAGCTGTTTAAATTTGATATTTTTAGTATACATCGAAAATGTTTTAAAAAAAAATGACGAGAAAATGGTATTATATGACGGAACTTCGCTCAGAATCGTTTTTTCGAATGAAATGGTTTGCCATTGCATTCAAATTATAATTAAAATTAAACACTATGATTGCACACCTGTATCCCTTCCCTTGCTTTTTATTTATTGAAACTAATAGCAACCATTTATATAAACAGAAATTTCCATCGTAAATCGTATCACAGATCAAAGACTAAAGTCTATAATGAGAATAAACGAACCATTCAGTGATATATACATAATAGTGTAAATATATGACGTTGAATATTTCGTAAATTCTCGTCTTTAGGTATATGTTTGATAAAATTGGCAATTTTTGGCATCAAGGTCTGAAAATTTTACTGAAATATATTTTTTATTTACATAAAAATCCCTATAGTCGGGCTCACGAAAAGTGAGCGCTGACTACAGCGAACCCCAACGGCCGTTTTACATCAGTGATAACCAAAACAATTTAGCGCGTTTTTTTAAATGTTTGATATAAATTAGTATCATAAATGTAATTTCATTATCAATAAAATAGTTCTTAATAATTAATAATATTAATATTATTATGGTTAATTACCATGTGTTTACCGCCTTTTATAATGATAATAAAACCACAACTAAAATAACAAATTTACGTAAACTGCCAATCATAGCATTTACGTCATACTATGATTTTTAGGAAGTCACTTACATCTGTAAATTGGTGCATACGACCACCTTTTTTCAATTTCAAAATTTCTTTGGTGCTTATGCATTTTACAAAAAGGCCGATTATTCATTACAAAATTATATTATCGATTTTATTTATTTTTTTTATTATTAATCGATGTATTATTATGTCATTTACAACAAAATACAAAAAATCGATTTTGAAAAAATGGTCGCTTACACCATTTTGCATTCTAACCATCGATATATACAAATCAATTAAATTGACCATTAGTTTGATAACAATTTGTTATTACCAATTTACTTTAATTATTTTATACTAAATAAATGTTAATTTAAATAAAAAAACAACTTTTAATTCATTAAAGCCATACAGATATTTTAATAATATACATACTAATTTTTTAATAGCTAATTACTTAATTTAAGTATATTACAATAATTTGTAACAAAATAGGTACATAATTTTAAAATAGATAATTTAATTAATAGGTATTACACAATTTTAAATTGGATGCTTATTTAAAAGGTAAAAATATATAGAGTATAAAATTATAATCAATATGCTAGAATATGAGCATTTGATCAAAATCAATATAATTAATCAATATAATATAATTCTAAAATTAAAAGTGGATACATAAATAAAATAAAAGGCATAATTAACACTCAAATTATTATTTAACTACCAGAATTTGTAGTTTCTTCATCATCATCAAAACCAAAACAGTTTTCAACACATACTTGTATTAAATCTTCTGATAAAGATGATGTTTTTAAAACAGCAAAGTCTTTTTGACTAGCTAAATAAGTAATTAATTCAGAAATATAATAATTTATAAATATTATATTAATATATAATAATTAATAATTAATAATTAATAATAAATATAAATTGTACTTACATGGATTTTGATTAACTTGTTGTATCGATACACTTGAAGATGTGTAATCATCTATTTGATCTTGACCATTGAATTGAAACACTTCAAGTACAACATATTGTTGCCCATCATCACCTTCTACAACAACTCCAGTTTCACTTGTTGGAGTACTTGTATCCTCCTCTGAATTCGTATACTAAAATGGAATAGATAATTTTAATAGATGAATTTTAAAACATCAAAATGTATTTTTCTTTTTTATTATGTTAAACTTTTTATCAATCTATGACAGAAGAATCTACTATAATAATGTATACCTCAAGTCTTTGTTTTATTGCTGTATTTCGATGATTTCCAGTTGATTCTTGCATATGAACTTCTATATGTCTCAATAGATCTCCTTTATGTCTAAATGATTGATGACAATTATCACACTGATGTGTTTTTTCATGTAGTGGAGGTGGTATATATGCTGGATTGTGATATAAATTGTGATGACGACGTAATAATTGTTTTTGTCTAAAAGACTATAAAAAAACACATACAATAATATTAATAATAATAATAACAACAACAATAACAATAATAATAATAATAATAATAATAATATTATAATTTAATTACATTATTGCTAATTATAACATAAATAAAATTATTAAGAAAATGTATGTTTAACCGCCATATTTTTCTATCTTAGATCATATATAATAGATAAGTGATCATGTAAATAATTTAAACACATATTAGTGACAATCTTTTAATAAAATGCTCAATGCACGCCCTCACATTTATTACTAACTTACCTCACTTAATTTATTGTGTACTAGCCGACCCGGCACGGCTTTGCTCGTGATAAAAAAGAAATAATTTATGGTTTATAAAAAATTAATATAAGAATTTTATAAGACTTCTGAGTATGTGACGTTTTTTAATTTATCTCCTGTTGAAATTAAAATCATAAGATGATTCAAAAGTTGCAATTACGAAAAATGTTAATAGATTAAATAAGTTAATAATTATTTATTAAATGTAATTTTTTTTCATATTATTATAATTTAGATTTTTTATTATACGAATTGTTTTTGGTATAAATTACCAAATTTGTAGCGACAAAATTGAAAATGAATTACAATCCTATTGCTAAGCAATAAACAAATTCTTTAATTAAAATTTTGCATTTCACCTACGAATTTATATTTATAAAATTGGTTAGTTACTTCTCAGTTTTATGTTTTGTTTTTACATTTTTTACAATGGTGAAGGGTTTTGTGAAGTTGGACATTAGGTTATATAAGGTATTACCTTATTTTATTAATTATAATAATATAAGAATAACTTACAAATAAGATAATTTTTGGCCCATTTTTCTCTTAGAAGCAGATTCTTAGACACAAAAAAATAAGAAATGTTTGTAACCTGATATACATTCAACAACAGAACACCTCACTATTGTAAAATATGTAAGATTAAAACTTAAAACAGAACTAACAAACAATTTAATAAATATAGTAATTTCATAATAAATTTTATTATATAAAAAATTTGTTTATTGGTTATCAATGGGGGATTGTAATTCATTTTCAATTTTGGTACCAAAAACTATTTGTATAATAAAATATATAAATAATAAAAAAAAAAAAGACGATATGATACTCCTGCACATGAGATATAGGTGTGCAAATCAGAGTGTTTAATGATAAACCATTGCATTCGAAAAAATGATTCTAAGCGAAGATCAATCAGATAATGTAGGTATTGATTAAAATTTTGTCATTTTTTATTAAATATTTAAAACGCACAAACAAACGTGATTTTTGATGCTAATATGTTTTATATGTCTATGATTATCACCAACAAAATATAAATTTAATGTGATAAACAATAAAAGATAATGAAAATATAATGATTGATAAAATTGAAAATTTTGGGCATTAAGGTCTGAAAATTTTACTGAAGTATAAAAACAAACAAAATATAAATATAAAAAATAAAAATAAAATAAAATACCAATTTTAAACAGCTTTTAACAGAAAAAAAAAATTGAGACTAAAAAGTTTACCACATATATATAGTACATAGCTATGAGAACACCAAAAAAAAATTTCA
The DNA here is from genome assembly GCA_021307375.1 of Tetraneura akinire. Taxonomy (NCBI): domain Eukaryota; kingdom Metazoa; phylum Arthropoda; class Insecta; order Hemiptera; family Aphididae; genus Tetraneura; species Tetraneura akinire. The sequence goes on from JAIUCT010000030.1 coordinate 1,551,634, forward strand.
AGTCTCTAACTAAAAAATTACCCGAGTTATCGTGAAATATTGAAATCGAATTTGTCGAAGTTCAGTTTTTGTGAGAAATGCCGTTTTTTGTCGCGTTTAGGGTCAATTTTGAAAAATTCGAAAAATGACCTAAATAAAGCACCAAGAACATCCTACATCCACTTTCCACCGGAAACATATGCTATTCGTTATAATCGGAGCATTATTTCGGGTAGTAAAAGTGTCTTCATACTTAAAAAAAAATTTTTTATCATATATACATAGTACCTATATGAACTCCCATAAAAATTTTCAAGTCTCTAACTTCAAAATTACCCGAGTTATACTGAAATATTGAAATCGAATTCATCGAAATTTGAAAAATGCCATTTTTTCGTCATTTTTTGGTCGTTTTTTCTACCGCATAGGGTCAATTTTAAAAAATTGAAAAATGACCTAAATAAAGTACCAACTACATCCACTTTCCTACCGGAAACATATGCTATTCGTGATAATCGGAGCATTATTTCGGGTAGTAAAAGTGTCTTCATAAAAACAAAGAAAAAAAAAAGACACACATTATTGTAAAACCAATACATTCTTCGCTTCGCTCAGAATCTAATATATTATAAAAAAAATTACATTCAACGAAGAATTATTCGCTTTAATTATAAGGTTCCATTAAAAATTTTGTAATTACAACTGTTAATGCATAATAAATTAAAAACAATACTTTTCCTTATTATTTACATGTTAAAATACTTTCAACTACAACTAGCGCTATTAGTTCACTATAAACAATACTTAGTACTCAGTTGCGGATCTAAGAAATATATTTTAGTCGGCAATCTTATTAATATGGGCCAGTAGTAATATTAAGTAATACTTAATATTACTCACATGATTACAATGTTTGCAGTAGAATGGCTTTTGAACTGTATGTATTAACATATGTGTTTCAAGTTGACCCTGTGATTGAAAAGCATAATAGCACAACTCACACTTATAACACTTTTGCCCTTCATGTGATTTACAATGTACCTTAAACATAATATTTATTATATAAAATGTTAATGAATTATGAAATTTAAATACTTTGTATTGATATCTATCAGGAAATGCATCACCACATCGTTTACATTTGATAGGTTCATCTGAAGTATGAAGTTTTTGCACATGAATACGTAAATCAGTTTTTCGACCACAAGTTGTTGGACAATGATCACATTTGAATACAGGCTTTTTTCCTAAATAAAATAAGATTATATTAAATTTGCAATATTCAAAAGTTAAATATGATTATTGATATTTACCACTATGTATTAATCTGTGCGTTTTTAAACTATTAGATTGTGTAAATCTAGAAAAGCAAATGTCACATTCATATGGTTTTTCACCAGTATGTATAAGCACGTGACGTTTTAATTTAAATGTATCTGGACTTGCATATGTACAATGAGGGCACTAGAACAAAAATCATTATCCATAACTAATTTTATATGCATATTATAAATAAGTACTTGATAAGGACGTTCACCAGTATGACATCTCATATGATTTCTCAATTTACTATGTTCTACACTAGCATAATCACAGATTGTACATTTATATGGTTTTTCATGAGTATGTTTATATCGCACGTGTCTTACAAGTTCCCCTGAAAAATAATATATACATATTTGCATAATAATTACATAAAATAAAATAACAGTAAAATGTAAGTATAAAGAACGTATTTCAATTTTTAAAATTTAATAAATTTTCTCACCTGATGTAGTAAAAGCACTGGGACAGCTACGACATTGATATGGTTTAATTCCTGTATGAGTATTCAAATGGTTTTTCAACGATGTAAGAGTTTTGAAACCACGTTTACACAAATGACATTTATTTGGGCGTTCATTAGAATGCGACTTCATGTGCCGAGACAATAAATACCTATAAAGAAAATATCATTGAGAATTTTATAAACCATGATAAATATTTAATATTATTAAATTACATTTTGTTTAATAAACAGCAAAACACACACTAAAACATAATTATAGGAACATAATTTAACTTTTCAAATTTTTCTTGGTAGTTTTAATATATTACAAGTCAACTACTTTTACCTGTTTATATGTAAGAAGTGCCTAAAATATTTCTTCCAAAAAATACAGTAAAGGTAAAAATTAAAATATATATTACCTTTGTCCAGTTGTGTAATTACAATAATTACACATATGCACTTGAGTTACAGTATGTGATTTCTTTGGAACTAATTTAGTTACTTTAGATTTATTATCTTCTTCACATAATTCCTAGATAAACCATTATTTTAAGAATAAAAAAAACAAAATACTATTATCATCAAGCTTACTACTACAGTTGATTTCTTTTGAGTTGGATCTTCACCATCATTAAAGTCATAATTATTAAAGTAATATACATTATTAATATCAGGATCATCAGGATCATCTTGAGAGATTTCCATACTTACATTTGAAGTTTCATCACTTTTATCATTTTGTTTAACCACATACAAAACATAATTGTTTGTATCACTATCAGCTTGGACAGGAGTAACTGTTTGATATCCACTACCATCTCCTAAAGCAACAATCTAAAAAATAATTTTAGTGTAAATATAAAAGATTATGTAAACATGCTGTAGGTATTTATTTTATTATTATATTGTATATACCGTATTTAAAATTAACTCATTTCAAATAATAAATTATTTTTAATCAATATATTAAAATAATTCAATATATATTTAAATTTATATTTAAAACTCTTTTCAATCAACTTTTTTTATGTCATAAAATTAAAAATATCACAACTATATTATAATATGTGTTCATTTACTAGTGGCAGATCTTTTTTCATTTCATCATGTGAACTAGGAAAAACAATTTGTGTTACATTATCCATATTTTCATTAGAATCAGCCATAATTTGTGCATCTTGTTCAGAAGGTCCTAAGTATAAAATAAGTTAATTTGTAATATTAATAAGTTTAATAATTCATTTTCATTTTCTAACTCACCTCCAACCATAACCATCTGTCCATCACCTGTGGTTGTTTGATAATAATATTGAACATATTGATCAATAAAATATGCATGTTCCACCGAGTTGCCATCTATTAATTAATTTATAAAAATTAACTCAGTTCACTGATATTTATTAAATAAAAAATTCACAAACCAGTGGTCTTTTGTGTTACTTCAGTGTCTTCAATTTCTTCATTAAATGAATTCAAATAGTTTTGTATATCAGTAATAATTTCATTGCCAAATGAAGAAGGTTGTATTTTAATATGGTTTCCATCGATATTCATTGTATTTTCAGAAGAGCTACCATCCAATACTAAAAATATATATATATATATGTTACCGGTAATATAGATAATTCAGGTAGTTAGCAATATGTCTAGGCATTATGCATAATACCTATCCATTTTAGGCAATGTAAATAAAACATATGATTTTCAATATTATTTTACATATGATCTGCATTTTATAAAATACCTAAACTTTGTGTAAAATGCCATTTTTTTTTCGGCAAAGTAAAAACAATTTATCAAAATATGTTAAAATATTATATTAATTTTGATCTATTATTATAATTTATACATAGATATTACTATATTATTGATAACATTATATTAACTAATGTACATTTTAATTAAGCGACTAGCTACTTATTACATGTTGTAGAAAAATGGCATATTGAAGTGCACAAAACTTTATTTTTAAGGCATATGCACTAGTATCATTAACCAAATTTTTACGATTTGTATGTAGTTCGTTATAAAACGTTTTTAAATGTTTTCTGAGAAGAAAACAACACAACAGATAATAATGTGTTGCACCACAACAAGTAGTTTTCTTGTTACATCGACACTCCTAAAAAATCATAGGTACTGTAATAATTGTAATTACTAATTAATAATCACATAAAACTAACATTTATTATGTAGTAGTATTCTACTAATAAATTTAGTATAGGTATGCTAATATTAACCAAGTTAGTCATGTGATATTGTGATTCCGATCAAAAACTTTCAGTGGACAAGTAAACATTAATATAAATATGTTATACCTTAACCTTATACCATCTACAATTATAGAGGTCCAGTGAACAATGGTGGTTGTTAATTGTTATAGAAATATAATAATGATATTAGCCTCACATACAGATGGATGTTGGAACAATAATTGTTGAGTTTAACTATTTTAAGATTTAAGATCGTGTATTAATGTATTGTGTAATAAATATATCAAAACAAAATAGAATAAGACGTGCAGAAATAATAATATACAAAAAAAAATAAATAAATACATCCGCAGAAAGCTGCCTGTCGGTTAATTATGAACAGAAGTACAGAACACTACATTATGTATTTCTAGTTCATTACTTACACGTTTTGTACACAGGGTGCATTAACAGCGAAATATATTATTATTATTCTATGAAACGCTGGCCACGCGGCAACCGTATAATAAAATAACTCGCGTTACATACGACGTCGTTTTGTCGCACACGGACACCGTGACGCTGCGGCGCTGCTCATGAACACGACGTGACAAGTTAGCGACGGAACTAAATAACAATTAACTATAACGAAGTAACGAGAACGACAGCGGACGTATACGCGAATCTTTATCTTCAATAGTCATCAGCGACCACAGATATTATATAATAAACTATAAGAGATATAGATTGCTAACTAGTGATAATACGTGACGCCAGAAAATCGTCATATTTCTGTGGGTTATGAATAAAGTTATCAACGTCTTTTCTTCCAAACCTTTTTTTCCTTATATTTAACTTATAAATTCTCGAGTGAGTCGTACGTCTTCGAAATATCCACCTTTCGCGTTCAACTTTTTACCGTCCGTCTATTAAAATCGGTTTCGTAATTTTTTTACGCGAAACCTTTTTTTAAATCGCGTTTTTTTGCTTTTCGCTTAATTGCGAGTTCCATGAGATTTTCGGGCGGCCGCCGCCGTGCCCACCTTTCTCTCGCCGATCCCGTGATAAGCCGGCCGACGAGCGCACCTTTCGCCCGATACTGTCGAAAATTTACCGCTGTATTATTATTCGATATCGATATTATTTTTACGAATTCTCCCGTATTTATTCAATATTTATATAATAAATATATAATATATTTATAAATATTTAATATTATATTGATTTTAATTTTTTAATATTTATTTTTTTTCCGTTCGTATTTCTCGCGTAGCCGTCGTTTTTTCGCGCCGCCGTCGATCGCCGTACCGTAACTGAGTCGTTATCCGCGGCCCGATTGCTTTTTCTACTGTATTTTTTATTTTAAAAACGTCGAAAACGGTATCCTGACCCATCATAGTCGGGTTTCCGACCGTTACGCCCGATATTTCGCCGTAATTCGTGAATTTTTCGATATCGCGAAACACTTTAAATATACCGATTTTCGACGATTGTTCAGGCAGTCACCGTGGCGCACTCGATAGGTAGGAATTAGGCGTTAGTTTAGGGACCGGTTAGGTAGGTTTTCTTACGGCGGTTAACACGGCCGCCGCACCCGGCTCGGTTACCCGACCTGACCGGGTTCGAATTCCGATCCGTCGGCGGCGGAGCGCGTTCGGTTTTTTGCATTAATTTTTTTTTTCGTTAATCTTCCGGCGCACTCATATACGCGCGTGCGCATTAAGCGCCGGTCGTACGAACCGACCGCGTATGCCCGTTACGCGACCGTATTACCGACGGAATTATATTATGGCCGCCCGATTTCGACCGTAATAAATAATAATATATATTATTACGAGTTATTATTTTTTTTTTTTACGTTGAAAATACTTATATTTTGATTTAATATATTTAATCGTTTATTATACCCTTAATATTATATACTCCGTTTTTTTTTTGACACTATCTAAATACTTATAATAATTGTTATACACTATATCGATATGTCACCGATTATATTTCTACGTATCGATTCTCGACTCTGTACAATTATACGTTTGATTTATATACAAATCGTGGTCGTTGGCTTATATTATAAACGATAAATGTTCGAACGCATACGTTGTTACGGTTAAAAAATATAGTACGGGTGCTACCGGTATTACACTGGCGGCTATGGTGGTGGTAAAACTTTTCACGCGAATTTTCTGTATTCCACTGAAACCCGACCGGGGTAAGTGTGTGCGCCGAAGGCGTACTCCGCGTGGTAGGACTACCGTGATCGGTCAAAGACTGTTCACCCGAAGAGAGTGTAATTAGGACCACTAGATTGCGAACGCCCTTCAATCCGCCGGAGGCGGATAAAATACTTTAATCATTATATCCGATAAAGATCTACTTCCGCCGGGCTCAATGTACCCGAACACTATGGTAGCGGAAAAGCTATGGTGGTAGTAAAGCTTTTCACCCCCACCAGTATTCCACTGGCAGAACTATGGTGGTGGTAAATCTTTGGTTCCTCAGCTACTGGTTAGGTAATGATTACATTATATCCGATAAATAGCTACTTCCGCCGGACTAAATGTACCCGAACACTATGGTGGTGGTAAAGCTTTTCACCCTCACCAGTATTCCACTGGCAGCTATGGTGGTGGTAAAGCTTTTCACGCGAACCTGTATCCAAGGACAGCTAGTATATTATAAAATATTAAATAATATTATTCTAATAATTTTTATTTTAAAATAAAAATTAGGTATTCGATTATAATAACATGAATTAAATAATTATTTATCTATCAATAAATATTAAAATCAGTTCTAAAATCAGTAACTATAGATTGTAATAAAACTAGGTATGTGTGTACTAATAATTACTTACCATAGTCGTTTTTTAGAAATATTTTTAACTTCTATTTTTTAACCCATTCAAAATAAAAAACGATTGTTAATATTTATAAAAAAATATATTTTTCAAAGTTTTTTCTCTAAAAGAATTAATACAAAAATGAATATTAGTTGTCTTTTGATGATTTTATACCTATAATTTAGTGGCGGTTTTGGGGGTGAGGCAAGTTAGGCGCCGCCTAACCTAAAATGTTAAGGAAAATGGTAAATCATATTTTCATTTAGTGTTTATTACCAAAAATAGTGATAAACCGATAAGAAATGAATAAAATAATTATTACGTAACAATCGCTGGTGTTTCAACCTGCGGCAATGTTCCGATGACGTTAGAAGCATGGCTATAGATAATCTATAACCATGGTTAGAAGGCACCGTTCAACTCCGCCTCGGAGTATGTACTATTGTGTACATGAAATACACACACAAGCGTATGTACGCGAATGCACGCGACAATTAAACAAGAAGTGTTGCGCATGCGCAATGATCATCTTGAGGCTCGACTAACATCGCCTGATGTACTAAAAATAGACGCGGTATACAGGAATTATGGTCAGCCGGCATATCAACGTAAAAACACATTATCACTAAAGTTTTTATTGTTACAGTCCTGGACACAGACATTCCTAATTATCAAAACGATATTTTCTATGACTGAGACTGACCCAATTTCACGGAACTGAGACGTCTCGTAACTGACGTGTGTGCATCGACCTTAAAACATTCAACCCGTTGCCCGTTGTAATATCTGTTGATAATAATTTTATATTTATCATTAGTCATTTGATATGCTCTGTATATTACCTATCTATTACTTACTATATTATTTACTATATGAAACAAGTATATTATTAGCATTCATACAATTATAAATATTTTTATGTTTTTAAATTACATTTATTGTGAATTCTAATGTTGTATAGGATTGATACATAGGTTGCTTCACCAAAAAAATACTACCAGAACCGCCACTGCTATAATTAGTATCTTCTTGTAACAAATTCATAAACAAAATTTTGAATGGATTTG